>NDXB01014390.1:12224-35264 GCA_002631895.1 Agapornis roseicollis
CCCCCCCCCCATTTTGACCCCAAATACTCAGTTTATAAGCATGCCAATAAGATATGGTAGATACCCATTAAACCATGTGTTTGCTTTTACATTCTCAATGCAGTTACCAGCCTTCTGACCATGTGGAATTTTCTTATGTTGGCATCAGAACACATGCAATGTCTTGCTCTGTGAGTCTTGACTGAGGAGGCCTTTTGCAAAATTATATAAAGTCCTCTTTTGAAATTCTAATCTCAAGTGTGATAACTGACAGACTTTTGCAAATGAAAACCCCAGTGTGCCTGTTTGGTAGGGTTGTGTAATATATAATTTCATATATGAAATTGAATTTGTTTATGAGATAAATCAGAGAATCAGTCATTCAGGAAACTGTGTCTGGCCAAGTATATAGAATATGCTTTTTCTATGCTCATTCTTATAAACAGTATTTCTTATATTGGAAATGATTTCTTGTGCCAAATTTCAGCACATCAGGATTTGCATTATTTGTGTAATATCCACTCTGGAATATATTTATTTCTCTGGAATCTGTCCATATTTCAATTGACAAGGTGAGGAACAAGTTCAAGCACAAGCTGAATCACACACGTCTTAAGTAGATGATTTACATGAACAATATTTTGAGAGATGAGGAATAAACTGAGGTCTGTGAGATTCTTCTGGATCATTAAATATTTCATTAAATATTTCATTTCAATATTTCTTTGAAAAAGTAGAATTTTAGTCATTGCAGCCTGCTTTTTTTCTCATACACTGTGCAAATTAACACAAATTAACACATAGTTACCTTTCACTCAATGTCTGAAATGTAGACCAGCAGTAGGAGTAATTGATATATTGTACTTTCTGTCCACTAAATGTATGAATGCATTTGCAGGCATATCTGTATGCACAGGATTTCAGAGCATAAAGACCCCTTTAGTTCAGACTTACTGGAGAGCTAAAAGGGAAAGAAATCCTGCTTGCAGCCCCCTGTACATGCAGCCTGCTGGTTTAAATGAGTTGCAGCATCTCACGGCAGCAGAACCAAACTGAACCTGCCCCCTGTCAAGAAGTCAGCATTCAGGGGAACAGACAGATCCAGTGTCAGATCTGTGCTGGGGAGCTGGTTCATCCCCTCACAGCTGACAAGGGCCATCTGCGCAGATCCCCGGGGCAGACCCAGTCCACAAGAGCACTGGGATCTCAACAAGATGATTTTTCTTCCACTCCAAAACACAGTGGTAGCACAGAGCAACCTTGCACAAAACCCTCTAAGTATATATTTAAATAAACTGAGCATAGATGTTTGTACATATGCCAGACCTGCTGTCTAACTTTTCCAGCCTGAGCGACAGGAAGAGCATCTGTGCATAACTGTAGTAGAGATATCATGCCCTCAGGGCCAGAGTGCTCATAGACTGCTCCTTTGAAAAGCTGTTCTTCAGTTCCTTCAGTCTATAAGAAATCAACAGACCCAAACTTTTATCCCTTTCCACCCTGCTAGGTCCCTCTTTTCATTTGCTGAAGGAAGCCAGATGTATAGTTTCTTATGGATCAAGAAGGTGAGACTTTAGAAGACTGGCCCCTGCAACATCTGGTTGTTCATGCCTTTCCTTGGTCTTGTGCCATGACAGAAGTGTCTTCTCCAGGTGACTTCTCTCCCTCAATAGCTTCTATTCTATCATGCCTTGATTCTTCATCTGCTCCAGCAAACGACAAGACTCACAAGGCTGACCCCAAACCTACTATTTGAAGTCAGCCTTCCACTTCTAGGCCTTCTCTTCTGCCTTCTCATGAACATCTACAGAAAAGACAGTTCAGGGTGACAGTTCATGCCTGTTTAATTTAGGGACATACACACAAGCCATCTTTTGGAAATACCATGTGCAAATGCTTTCCACAGTAGTTGGTGGTCAAACAGAAGGCATCCTACAATAGCAGCTTTTACCATAATACAATCAATACAACTTGAAAAGTAACGTGGATCAGAGTGGGATACAGCTCTATCATAAACTATTAAAATACTTTACTTGATTGAGTAAAATGTAGCATGGTAAAATGAAATACTGGATTGAAAATTAACTGCGACCACAGCAAATACATAACGTAATTCTAACCATGACTTCAAAGAAAAATACTTCAGGTACCATCACACTAACAAGACGATGTCACTGTCTCTGACAAGGGATGATTTGGGACTTTCTTAAATTAGCTCTTGTGTGTATCAGCAACATTAGCCCTTTTTCAGCTTGCATTTTGCATACCTTGCTCCTGCATAGCAATGGATCAACATTCTGTAAGTTTTAGGTTGTCAGTCTGGCTTGATTTTTCTTCATTTGCTTGTGAACATTGCATCACTAATAAAACACTCAGAAAGCTGCCTGTTTTGTGTGTTAGAGAATAGATAGATTATTTTATTCCTGTTGACAGGCACTTACCTGTCTTTTTAACAGAGTACTTGGAATGTCTTGTAACACACAAGGGAGATGATTAAAGAAAAAGAAAAAAAAAAGCAATCCCAAAAAACCTGAAAAGGCCAGTCCAAAAGGAAGAGATAGGAATGCAAATGATGTTTGAGTATTTGATGGCATTCAGAAATGTTGCCTTACTGAGAACTGGCAAAGCTGTGAATACAGGCTTCTGCAAAGCACAAAATAGGTTGGAGAGTTCATTGTCTCAGTTCCCAGAAATTTTAAGCTCATGCACATACTGAAATGGTGAATCTTTATGCTTCATGTTGAATGCACACATGGATCTGACTGGACCAAACGGTGTTCAGTTCAGTTATGCAACTAGTCCAGTTAAATTCCACTGGAGTACTGCCCAAAATATCAAGATGTGCCAGGATGAGCCTTCTGTCACAAAAAAAATCAGAGAGGCAGAAACAGCAGCCTCAGCATTTACCTACTAGTGCAGGTTCATCCCACGCAGTCTGCTCTTGATCAGAATTATAGATACATGACACAGCTAAAAAATAATCAACTAATTATTTTAATGGTTAATTAAGGAAAATCAGATTCTGAGGGTGTTAGGGAGCCACTAATTTTATCTGCCAGAGGGAAAGCAAATAATACTTAGAAAGTATTAATCAAATGTGCTCTCGAGGCTAGAGTTGCAAGACCTTATTCTTACAGAATGCTCTAAATTAGTTGCATAAAGGCTCACCAGTTTCTATAGGATTTTATTTATAACTACATAACTAAAACTAACTTTAGTATTATACAACTGAAAAGAATTTAATTTTAAATTGAAGAAATTTACTTAAGAGAGGAGTTGATGCATTAATACTACTATTTTTAGTGTTACGAATATTAACTGTTATTTATAAAATACATGTCATCTGCTAGGGCCAGCAATTAATTTCTTACTCTTACATATCTCTCCTCATGCCAAAACCCCATGTCAGTCTGCCACCACAGACCGCCCTTCATCTGATAGCAGTGTCTCCACAATCTGTTCATTCTTCATTTAGTGCACAGGGTTGGCTGCAGCCAAAGCCAAATCACGAGCTTTTACACTTATTGTATGACCTTTTACACCTGTTGCATGACCTTAGGCCCATGCAGAGTACAGAACTCACTAAGGTAGACCAGGCTATCAAAAGCAGCTCTGATGAAAGCAGTGCCTTCGTTAGGTGGCCATATATCCATGCTGGTCCAAGCTTCTTGCCAACAAGTTTTGGGCTCATATGGACCAATGAGCACAGAGTAAGTGCCACATGTATCCCTGGGACAGGTAAGGCTTATGTCAACAGGGACTGCTACAGGGCATTGTGGTATGAGGAGTACCCATGCGCAGGTGGTCTCTTCTTGAGGCTGCTGGGCAGGATTTAGGGCAATGGCTGGCAGCATCTTTTGCACGAGTGCCAAGATTTCTGTTCCAGAATTAAGGTCATTTTTCCTTAGTAGAGGAGAGGCATAGGTAAAGATATTTACCTCAATGTCATCCCATGAAAGTTCTCTCCGTTATCTGTGGATATTTTGCCACTGACTTTAACAGCAGCTGGGAGAGTTGCCACTCTTCCTGACAAAGAAGACTGAGACTTTCCTCTGGTTATTCAGAAAAAAAAATGTAAGATGGATAATTCTGGATCTCAGAACTCCTAATATGCTAATTTCCATTGATACCTTGATAAATCAGTAACATCAAAAATCCTCAGTAACACTCCCCTTTTACAACACAGTGACTTATTAACTCTGTTGACTCACTGTACTGGGTTACATAATGGAAATGCCCTTGGAAATGCATGCTTTTGTACCTTTCATGTTCCCCTATTGTAATTCTGTAGATTTATACATCATCAATGTGCTATTTTAGGCTAATATATAGCAAGGACATTGGGGTGGTGGCAGTTTATCAATGACTTTTTGTCCTCCTTTTTTTTCATTAGTGCTATTTAAGAAGGCAAGCTATTTCTGTCAGGAGCTTCCTATAAATGTAATGGATTTTACAGTATAATGTAATAGTGCAGTATTATGCCTATTCCTTCCCTGTATTAATTATGATCATATTTGCATTCAGGATGCAACATCTGAATCTAATGCAAATTACTACCTTTGAAGGAGAAAGGCACTAGCACAGCAATTGTTAGAGCTGTCCCTGAGTATAATATGACAGACACTACTGCATGTGCTGCCTTAGGGCCGAAGCAATGCCCTTCTTGATTCACAGAAATATATCTTAAACAGCATTTCTCCGGAAAAGGAAAATGTGCATTGTAATGTAGATCTGGGGACTAGTCTAACGTTCTCCTTTTTTGCCTGTACATTACCTCACTGCCATTCAGGCAGTATTCTATAAGACCATAACCAGGTTCACCTCAACATGCTTTCTTTTTCAAATTAGCCAAAATAGGTAGTAATCTGTTTTTCATACATATTACTTTTACTGAGAAAGATTTAATAGTTCCTCCTTAGACTGGAATCTACCCAAAACAGCCTCGTATTTTTCATCTACTTACCTCACAAGTGACAAATAAATAAGCTTTTCCTCTTTCATGTGGTCTTAAGCCAGCAACATAAATTCTCAAAGGCTAGGGTTCTGAGAAAAGCGGGAAAGGCACTTAAGTACATACTTACAGCCCATTATTCAGTGAGATTAAAAGTATGGCTAATGTTCATTTCAATAGAGAAAACATTAACTCCATCTTAAATGCCAGATAACCATGCCTGTTTGTGTATGGTCTAAATTAATAAATTTCTCTGTTTAAAACACATGTATTAAAGCCCTGCTAAATACTGACATTGAAGTCATATGTGTAGCAGAAGAGCAGGGTACTGCCTGGAAATATGACTGTCCATGATGCTAACTGATAAAATAAACAAATCAGAACTTCACTAACTTCCAAAATATGCAACTTCAACAATTTTTTCTGCTTCATAAGAGAGGTGCATAGGCTATGCAAACCTTTGAGCCATTCAGTCCTTCTGCAATCTTTGCCCTTGAAAATTAAAAGCCAACAGAAAATCTGAACAAAAAAAAAAATAGAAAGTCATCTTTTGCAGAGGAGATATAGATGATTATTTTTTTCTTCCCTGGGGTATTTTTTTGAAAGGGGCATTTAGAAAGGGTTTAAGCACTTTTATTCTTGATACTGTATGCCAGGTGGAAGTTCTCAGGTAAGATTTATGGTGTGGATTTCTCAGGTGTGGATGATAGGCAGTCACAAAGACCCTTCAAAATAAAGCTTCCAGATCTCCTGAAGCCATCAGGGTCAATGTGTAGAATGAAAAGGTACAGATTTGTCTTGATTTTCCAGGTAAACCTATTCAACAGGTATTGGAAAAACACATTATATATCAACAGCTAGAAACAGTCTTTATAACAGGAGACAACCACAGCGCAGCAATAGCTGCAGTGAGAACCAAGAGGACCTCTCAGTGTGCCTTACTAACCCAGCAGCCCATGGAACATTTTCCTACTGTCCTGGGTTCAGCAGTAGCAGTCATTTTTCTCCTTCTTAGTAACTGGTGCAGTGCTGTGTTTTTGATTTTTAGCCTGGGAACATAGCTGATAACACCGACATTTTTAGTTGTTGCTAAGTCATGTTTACTCTGACCAAGGACTTTCTGAGTCTCATGCTCTGACAGGGAGGAGGGGAAGCCAGGAGGAAGCAGGAACAGGACACCTGACCCAAACTAACCAAAGAGATATTCCATACCACAGCACATCGTGTCTACTATATAAACTGGGGACAGTTACCCGAAAGGGCTAGATCACTGCTCAGTCAGGCTGGGTATCAATCGGTGGGTGGTGAGCAGTTGTATTCTCTTCCCTTGTTGTTTCCCTTATCATTATTATTATTGGTGGTAGCAGCAGTGGTTTGTGTTATACCTTAGTTACTGGACTGCTCTTATCTCAACCCATGGGAGTTACATTCTTTTCATTCTCTTCCCCATCCCTCTGGGAGAGGGGGGTGGAAGAAAAGGGGGGAGCGGGTGAGCAACTGCATGGCTGAGTTGTCACCTGGGTTTAAATCGCAACAACTGCCCAGATGGATTTACAGTTAATATGGACTTGCTGCAGTATTGTCTGGGCTTCTCCACTCTGTGTAGGTAAGAGAGGTTAGGAAGGATAAAAATTTCATAGATCATAGAATCACAGAATACGTTGGGTTGGAAGGGACCTTAAAGCTCATGTAGTTCCATCCCCCCTGCCATGAGCATGGACACCTTCCACTAGACCAGATTGCTCAAAGCTCCTTCCAACCTGGCCTAGAAATTTCCAGGGATAGGGCATCCACAGCTTCTCTAGGCAACCTGTGCCAGGCTTCCCCACTCACTATGATAGTGAATAATTTCTTCATTATATTTAATCTAAATATACCCTCTTTCATCTTAAAGTCATTGCCCCTTTTCCTGACTTGTTATGTCCTTCTAAGAAGTTCCTCTCCAGCTTTCTTGTAGTTGACCCTTCTTCAAATAACTATGTACTGCAATGTTGAAAGTTAAAACCAGATAAAATTCTGAGAGAAGATATTAGAAATATGTCCAGTGATATTGCTTTGTGTAAGCCGAAGTTCATACTACTGCTGCTTTCTGATTTCTAAGAGCAAACAGTGATACATAAAATGTCAGGGTCCCGAGGGCACCAATAGGGCCTGAGTAACTTCTCCCCATCACCACCACCACCACCATGCTTCACAGGCACAGAAGTCCCATTTCAACCCAGCCTGGGGCCATCAATCACTACTCCAGTGATATCCCAGCAGTGCCAGTACCTCAAGAAGCAGCCAGCTCCAATTGTCCCCTGACAGTAAGCCAGCAGAGTTGATAAGAATTGCATCAAAAGAAGCATGGCCAGTAGCTCAAAGGAGGTGATCCTGTCCCTCTACTCTGCTCTTGTGAGACCTCACTTGGAGCACTGTGTGCAGTTCTGGTGTCCTCAACGTAAAAAGGACATGGAGCTGTTGGAACAAGTCCAGAGGAGGGCCACGAGGATGATCAGGGGACTGGAGCATCTCCCATACAAAGACAGGCTGGGAAAGTTGGGGCTGTTCAGCCTGGAGAAGAGAAGGCTGCATGGAGACCTCATAGCAGCCTTCCAGTATCTGAAGGGGGCCTATAGGGATGCTGGNACGTAAAAAGGGAGCTGTTGGAACAAGTCCAGAGGAGGGCCACGAGGATGATCAGGGGACTGGAGCATCTCCCATACAAAGACAGGCTGGGAAAGTTGGGGCTGTTCAGCCTGGAGAAGAGAAGACTGCATGGAGACCTCATAGCAGCCTTCCAGTATCTGAAGGGGGCCTATAGGGATGCTGGGGAGGGACTCTTCATTAGGGACTGTAATGACAGGACAAGGGGTAACGGGTTCAAACTTAAAAAGGAGAGGTTTAGATTGTATCTAAGGAAGAACTTTTTTCCTGTTAGGGTGGTGAGGCACTGGAATGGGTTGCCCAGGGAGGTTGTGAATGCTCCATCCCTGGCAGTGTTCAAGGCCAGATTGGATGAAGCCTTGGGTGAGATGGTTTAGTGTGAGGTGTCCCTGCTTATGGCAGGGGGGTTGGAACTAGATGATCTTAAGGTCCCTTCCAACCCTAACTATTCTATGATTCTATGTGTGTTGGCTGCCTGCTGGACACCTGCCCATCACAGCAGTTTCCCCTTAAACAGCACCTCTTTTTTGCCATTCTCATTATGAGCCATCAAAAAATGCTCTGCTGATCAGGACCTCATAGCGCTGTTATGTACCTTTGTAAGTTGCACAGTGAAGGAATTACATCAGGGAGACAGACCCTGAAGACACTGATTCAGTAGCTTCACAGTACTACCAGGGTCTTCCAGCTGCTTTTCAACCATATTTTCATTCAGTACCTATTCATAAGCTCATCACTTAATGAAAGGAAATAGTCAAATGGTGAAAAAACAGCTTCAGAAAAATATATATATGTATCTGTACTGATCTATAATAATGGTTTTCAAACTTTTGTAAGAAAAAATATCTTATTTTCTCATATGCTTATACATAGAAAGACACATAGAAAACACACAAATATAGGCAAGGGCTTTCAGACTTTCTTTTGCAAGCAACAAACAAGGCTGCCTGAGGCTTTCCAAATTCAGTTAGATGCCCTTTGCATTTCATAACTTCCTGGACCCATATACACAAGCTTCTGTCATGCAGCCATCCTCAAAGTGCATGTATTAAAATTTAAGCTAGGTTGATTACAAAATAGTTCCAAGACTGTCCCTTTGTGGAAATACTGGTTTGCAGAACATCTGTTGCTTTCAATAGTCAATACAGAGCCATTTGTTTCATCTGAAAGCAGTGGCATTTCCCCGTGCTAGAGCCATGCACCCATTAATCAAAAGAAATATGTTAAGACCATTCAGCCATTATTAATCTTTTATCTGGGGACTCTGTCTTTCTCTGATCACATATTTATGAGCATTAATTTTCACTTGATCTGTAATAGCATGTTCTCTGTAATGATTTTCACTAAACAGGAAGATACTCAGAATCTGAATGGGTAGAATGGCTCACTGCAGATTTTTCAGTGGTTTTGGCTTCATTTCTGTATGTCCAAGTTGATCCATTGTGTTGAAAAAACAAACAACTAGCAACTGTGTCAGCATCCTTTTGGCTAGCATCAATTTCTCTGAAGAGATGTTACAGCAAGCAATGCCAGCCTGGCCCATAATCGTTTACTCCTGTTTTTCTTAAGATTTGTTCTTTTTCATCTTTTTCAAGTCTTGTTGGTGTTAGTCAGAATTCAGTATAACTCCAGACAAGGTTTATAATAAGTGTTACTGAAGTTGCATCACTGCAAAGACAAGGCAGGCTAAGGGTCAGATGTTCAAAACAGGACTCAATGCATTGTTACTGAAATGCTTTATTTGTAGGCTTCTTTTTGGTACCCATATCACATCTCTGGAAAGCAGTTGGATTACTGAAGATGTCTGTAAAGCATGAAATTAATGGCTTGATTTTTCTCTCAGATGAGTTTATAGAGGAAGTATTACTTTGGTCCATTCTGACTTAGTAGACTTGCATGTACAGGTCATCAGGATGCAAAGCAGTAGGAATTCAAGTAAATCCCATTTTGAAATAGTGTCCTCAGTAAAATTCTCATTGTAAAAGCTACTGCAACTTCTAATTCAAAACGTCAGCATTAAAAAGATGCAAAGATGTACAACACTGGTAAAACAACAGAAAAACTTCTAGTTCATATGATGGTCTCAAACCGTGCATCATATAAGGATCATCAGACAAACTCTTAATCATTATTTTCATAGTTTTAAATTTTAGGGATTAGTTAGGGTGAATGAATAAACAAATTATATGGTTGCAAATCCCCTCTAGCTTCTTCAAAGCATTAGTATACTCTACTTTTTACCCTTTTGCATGAAATGCTTTAAATTCAGGGGATAATGAATCAATAAAAGAATCAATTTACTAGGAGCATTTTAGAGTCTGGGTAATTCCTCCTGACAGACTGCACAAGTTGAGATCAGATATCCTATTTCTTAGGAGGCATGGCCAAAGCATCATACAAGCTGGATAGTAGTGTGAAGTAGCCTGCTAATTTTGATCACTCAGAGGACAGGTCATTAGAACATGTTTATGGTAGAGATGCCTGCAATTAAATGACATGGAGACAATGTATTCAAAGGGAAGGGGTCTTGACCTATCTCCGATAACAAAATTTAAAAAGTAAAATAGAAATAGATCTTTTTAACAGGAGCTTTGAGAAATTCCTTTTCAAATATAAAGCTGGGAAACATTAAGAGTTACATTAAACTACTGCCTTACTTTTTTGATCATCCCCATTAAGAATGACATGAGAGAGATTGAAATTATTGAAATTCAGTCACAGACAGAAAGCTTTAGAGTACTTTACTGGAACATAACAATGTGTAAATTATTAAAACTAACAGTATATATCTGCTGAGAGTATTTAGAGGCTGGGAAGCTACATTGAAAAATGAGATGTTTATTCAACCAACACTTGTAGATGCACATAACATTTGCATGTGTGTTCTCATAGACAGGTTCAGGTTTCTGCCTCTCCTCAGCTTTCCACAAGAATCACAGCCAGCTGTTCTTCCATTACAAAGCAGCTGCTTCAGGTCTCCAGTGAACTTACCATTGTACGAGAAAACCATGTTGTCGTGCTGAAACATGGCACTGAATGAGGCATTAAAGACATTTCAATAGCTTGTGTATAGGTACCTTTTAACTTTTCACAGATGTAGACAATTAAATGCACAAAATGGAATTAAGGCAGTAGTCACACAATTGCAATAACTAAATAAGGGCCTTTAAAAATTAACATTCCTACATTAACATTAGTTTGAAGGTTTCTTGCTGCTGTATCTTCTGTTCATTTGACTTCACAATGGAAATCCTAGTAATTGTCATTCATGCCAAATCACCCAGTTATTTCACCTAAAGCATACAAGTAGTTCTGCTTGTTCTTTGATGTAAGAAGAGTGCTGTGTGATTATGGTAGTAAAGGCCAAAAAAATAGGATATCAGGAAGGAAACCTGAATCATTACTTGATTGGAACAAATGCTCAAAATATGCAATTCTCATCAGCCAATAATTTGGAAGAAAAACAGCTCATGAAAATTCAATTTGCAATCTTTAATATTAGTATGTAAACTATTATAATATCAAAATGAATACTGTAATTTTTCACTTAAGAATGTAAAAGCAAGACAACTGCCATTTTATGCATATATTTGTTGAAACAGGCTTGCCAATGAGAAAAACTGTCAAAGCCAGCTCACTCTTGTGGCTGGTATCCATCTTGAAATATTGTCAAGAAAATTGCTGGGAATGGATTTCCTAGAAATTACTCAAATTTATTTAAAAAAAAAAAAATAAAATAAAAAGAAACCCAATACAAAACTATCTAGATTCTCTCTTGACAGTACCTCCATTTCTATAAGGTCTAGATTCAGAAACAAAACATTATTAAATACCATCTTCCAGAGGGAAGACGTAAATCCAAGAGATATGTCATGCAAAGCAGAATCCCACTTTGTGTAGCATGTATAGTGGACGGCTGCAAATGCAGTCTCCATTTTCTCATGAGCACAGATGGCATCTTGCATGGATATGGGGATGGCTGAGCCTGCAACATAATGGATATTGGAATATTTATCCTTCCTGAACAGCAGACTCTGACCACCAGTGAAAAGACTTAGCTTTTGCACTACTTTTGCAGGACAACACCTCACAGGCATCATACACGCCAGTATTTACTAGATACAGTGTGGTGCAGGTGCACTAGGATCAGTGAGCTTCTGAAAACACTCAGGGAAACTCCCAAGGCAAAGACTGTGGTTCTTGGCATGTTCAAAGCAGTTATTTTCTGAAGCTGGCTGCTGCAAAGCATCAGCATTTCAGAATTCTGAAATCAAAATGACCAAAAGTTCTTTCACTCT
This sequence comes from Agapornis roseicollis, assembly GCA_002631895.1. Lineage (NCBI taxonomy): Eukaryota > Metazoa > Chordata > Aves > Psittaciformes > Psittacidae > Agapornis > Agapornis roseicollis. The sequence goes on from NDXB01014390.1 coordinate 24,099, forward strand.
CATTTAACCATTCAAAAAACTTAAATTTTCATTTCTAAAGTAGAAACGTCCAAAAAGTCAGTGGCTTTCTCCACCAAGCTTTATTTTTCAGCTGAGATCCTGTGGCAGAGATGGAAACCAGATTAAAGGCTAGGAAAAGGAATGAACTGCCTTTATGTTATAAACATTTGGATTTGTAGCTATAAAGCCCTTCCCAAGAGAATAAAATGTAACTTGATTTATTATATAATGATGAAATTGGGGAGAGAAAGAAAGTGATAGCTTTCTCAGTTTTCAGACTTACATTGGCAATTTAATTTTGTTGTAAATATCTCTCCTTCCTATATCTGGCTCGCTAAGTACTCAGAATTCCTGTAGAGTAGAGAAACCTCCAAGTTATGAAAAAAGAAGCCCTTGTGGATTTCTGTTGTTGCCAGCAATAAAAAAGCTAGAAAAATAGATCTCTTAGGCTAGATTTGAGGTTGAGAAAGTATTCCCTTCTAGGTATAAATACAAGGTTGCTTTACTCCTGCAAATCACAAACACATGTGGATTTCTGAGTAATAATAACAAAAGGTCATCAGCAATCTTTAGGAAAGTTATTTAATATTTTACACTACAGAGCTACAATACAATCAGCATTACTGATTCTCCATCTGGATGAACAAGTTCATATAGATGGACTTACAGAAATAAAACAAGATAGCTACCTGAAATATCCTGTAGTGATCTATAAAACCAGCAACAGGTTTTATATGTGTGTGGTTTGGGTGTTGCTGATTTTTTTCATTATTCATCCTTCATCTTAAAGGCCACTGTCAAGTGCTTTGAATTATTTGCTGTAGGAGTTTCTAAAGCTGACTTCAGGGTTATGGCTTTAAACAAACACTTCATGCTGAAAAATTTCCTCACCTCCTGATACTTCCTCTCCAGTTGCCACCTATGAAGTGCATACTGGCCCTTAATTAACAGAAGCACCTTTATTAGACTGCACAACAGGGCTTCTATGAAGCTAATGATAAGCTGGGGGTTTCCTCAGAGCATTATTTAAAGTTGAATTCTTCATGTCCTAATGATAATGCCTTAAAAGTTCATTCTCATGGATAAAATGATATGATGGATAAGAAAATCAGACAATAACCAAGGAAATTAACTGGGTAAGAAAGAAAGTTCAAAATATACTGAAGTGCAGTTGGTCTCAGTCAGAAGAAAGAAAGCTGACCCAAGAGAAGTCAATCAGGAAAACAGCAAACCACCACTGGCAATGTGCAGGAAAGAAGTCATAAGAGCAAAGAGGGAATAGGGAGAATAATTGCTATATGGAACACAAATCTGATTAGATTTTCTAGCTGCTAAGGAAACAAGAAGTCATGTGTGAATTAGTAAATCCCAACACATAATGAGCAAAAGCTAAAAAGAAGCAACAATGGAAATAAAATAATTATTTGAATAATCTCTGCCCACCGTTTCATGACAAAATTATAGACTATCTAATCCAGAGTCAGAAATTTCAAGTAGTGAAGACAGGCCACCAACAAAGACTCAAGATAAACAGAAGTACAAGAGAAGCAGAAACAAACTGGCAAATTGAACAGCAACAACTCACTAAGGCTGGCTGGTACCTATCCAAAAACTCTACAGGTGCTGAAGAGAGGAGGGATTTAACAGGTAATGAAATGCAGAATCTCTGGTTAAAATGAGCAGCTATGTTGGAGGCCTGCAGGGTAGCAACAGTTCTAGGTCCTTAAAAGGATCTGGGGAATTACAAACACAGAGCTTTATTTCACGATCAGATTATCTCCTCCCCACCAAAAAAAAAAAAACAACAATACCAGTCTTCTAAAAAGGAACATGACAGGACCAATGGATGGTAGGATACTGTGTCTTTAATATGTGTAAATTTCTGAGAGAACATGAGAATGCTGAGGCAAGTAAATTTGCAGATGGTAGAAAATTATTTCATTTGGCAAGACTGAGGAAGATTATAAGGTGTTCTGTAGTGCAATGTCCAGATGGCAACCAGTAACCAGAAGCATCCCTCAGGATGTCCATATTGGTTAATATCTTCATTACCAATCCTGATGGCAGCACAGAGTGCACTCAAGTCTGCAGGCAATGCTAAATCATCAAGAATAGCCAATATGCTAGAAGGCAGGTTTGCTACTCAGAGAGAGTGGAACAGGCTGGAAAAATGGGCAAACAAGAACCTCATGAAGTTCAGAAAGATGTAAGCAAGACCTGGAATAATCCCATACATCAATATAGGCTGGAAGGAGACTCTGGGAAGCAGCTCTCTAGACAACAAGCAGGACATGAGATGGCAGTATCCCCTAGCCGTAAAGAGGGCTAGTTGCATCCTTGAAAGTATTAGCTAAAGCTATGGCCAGTAAATCGAGGGAGATAAATTATTTCCTTCTGGTGAGCATTGGTGAGATGCACCTGAGGTGCTATGCACAGTTCTGGACTCCCACTGCAAGAAAGAGAGGGACATACTGAAGAAAGTCCAGCGAAGGGCCACCATGCTGACCAGGGACTGAAGATCATGGCACAGGAGGACAGACTGAGAGAGCTGACTTTCCTTATCCTGGAGATAACAATCAGGGGAGACTTGCATTACTGCCTGCAGCTACCTGATCAGAATATACAGAGAAGGTTCCAGCCTTTTCTCAGAGGTGTACAACACTAGGAAAAAAGGCAGTGGATACAAGTTGGAACACAGGAAATTTCAATTATATATATGGCAAAATATTTTACCATAAGAGTGGTCAAATACTGGAGCAGGTGTCCAGAGAGGTTGTGGGATCTCCATCCTTAAAGATGTTCAAGACTTGATTAGACACATCCCTGAGCAAACTGAGCTAAACAGACTTCCTTTAAGCAATGAATTGGATTAGACAACCTCCAGAGTTCTCTTCCAACCTAAATCATTCTATATTTCTGTGATTTTAATTGCTTTCAAAAACTGTTCATCAGTAGTAGTAGTCATGATCATCCTTTAAAGTATCTGATAGCCAACTGTGTAAGCGATGGTATATCAGCTATTTCACACCTCTTTAAATTCCACAGCCTGTTCTAATTAAGTAGCGCAGGACACAGAGGTGTGCTGGCAGTTTGCCTACATGCAAAGCTAGGCAAGGTATGCAAGGTGCCTGTGACTGAGCATGGAAGAGACCATGTGGAACAGCACAGTAACTGTGAGATGGCTTTAAAGCTTACCTCAAAAGATAGTAAAGACTTATCTCTAAGGCATCTTTTGTCTAATCCCATATGGCTGTTCCTGTCTCTTTACTAGAAAAACTATTCTAGTGGAGTTTTTGAAAAAACAGCAAGATAGTTTGAAATAAGGAAAAAGAAATAACTAAGCACAAAAAAATTCAGATATTCATAATTTTGTCCAGATATCATTTGATGGCCTTTCTTTGATGAAGCAGCTTTTGTCATAGCACCTCAAGTTGAAAATGCATTCATGCTACTATCAAAAAATCACACGTACATTCTCAAAAGTATGTAGGCTGCAAGGGAGAAATGGCTAAACTCCTTAACATAATTTAAAATATATGTATTAGCAAGATATTTGAAGATGATATTTCTAATTGTTGTACTGACATTTCAAGCACTCTGTAGTTGCATCAACTTGGAGAGCATTTAGAGCTTTAACTTTAATGCCTAATTAATTGGTAATGTTTCCTTATACTTTCACAAGCTGATTTCCACTGATGTGCTGTAGTTTATCTGTATCAGTTCCAGTAGTGACAGTTTGAAACATTATCTAAGGGTAACAATTTTCTGAAGAATTAAAATTATTATAGTTTGCTTTGCATGGAATGGCAGCTAGAGGAATAATGAACTTGATGAAGGACTGTAAGCAAAAAATAATAAAGTTGGCAAGGTGTCAGTACAGATCAGAACAAGGCAGAGGCATATCTTAATTGAGTGCAAGAAATGCTGCTCAGTTGTTTGAAATCTAACATAACTAGATGAAAAAGCCAACAGCATGTTACAGGTTATTTTAGAATAGAAAATATTGCAATCACAAATGAAATGGAAGGAAAAGGTATCAACAAGGATGAAAACCAGAAAAAATTAGGTCAGGTTTTAAACATGTAGACTGATGCCTATGAGGGGAATCATTCAAAATATAGATATTCACTTGTGTGGAATATTTTAAGATGTGTAGAGTTGCAAATTTTCTGTCTTGTGCCTGACGATCAAAATAAATATCTGCTTGAAGATGAAAATAGATATCTGCTTGCAATGCAATATTGCTGTATAAAGCACTGTAATTGTGGTGAGTGATAGTTTTGTAACACATATGAAGGAGGTAAAATCTTCAGTTTATCACAGTGGTAAACATCAACTACTGCACTACATACATATCCAAGTACTTCTACAGAAGAAAGATATCTGTGAAGGATTTTTGAGAAGAAAAAAGGATCTGAATGCTTCTATTATGTGAAAGGCTGCTGAGAGCAGAACAGTGTTAATGCATTTTATAAACCCTCCCTGGTCTTTGTAGCTGGGAGATACAGAGACACATTAGAAGACATGAAAATATGTATTTCAGGTAGAGCTAGATAGATGATATGCTTAAAAGATGCTAGATAGATGTTCTTAAAATGAGAACACTTTTCTCTCGGGCCTTTGACACAAAAGTAAACCTGCACTCCACCTCTATTGACATTTTTGGTTCCTGAACTAATATTTAAGTGTATATTCCATCTAATACAAGAGAACCTATCAATGACCTTTCTCCCTTCTACCATCTTTGCAAAACACCGATTTTTTATATTCTGTTCTCCATAAAAGCATGAAGGAGAGCTTGAGAGCACTGTCTTTGTTCAGTCTTAAGATGAGAAGGTTAAGTTGGTATCTTATTGCTGACTTCAAGCAGCTAATGGGAGGCTAGAGAAAAGACAGAGCCACACTTTTCTTGAAGAGGTATAGAGAAAAAGATGAGAGGCAAGAAACAAAATAAATTCTGATTAGATGCTAGAAAAAAACCTTCTAACAGGAAGGGTATCCAAACTCTAGAACAGATTTTTTCCACAAAGGCTGTGAGACCTCTTTCTTGAAGATACTCAGAACTTCTCTGGTGAAGGCCTTGAGCAATGTGATCTAATCTGCACCTGACTTCAGCATAGCCCCTGCTTTAAGTGTCTAGAAAGGTCCCTTCTATCCTAACTTATTCTGTCCTTCTGACAAGCATCTGGAGGAGAAACTCACGCACCTGATACCCAACAATGTTCACAGGGTGGGAGTGAGTGATGGATCTGGCAGCAGATATGACACCAGTTCAGCAGACAGGTATGTCAATGGCTGCACCTCGCTGTCAGTCTCTGAATTTGCCATAGACTTTTCATTAATTTATTCAGAGTTCTGTCCTTTCTCCAGGGTGACAGCAACAGGATTTGAAAAGTGATAATCAAAAGCTAAACTGTTTCCACAGGGAAAGAGGAGTACTCCTCTTGCTGTCTGTCTTCAGGTTTGTCTTGTTTATTTTTAATAAGAGCTTCTTAACTTAGAAAAGCAAAACTATTTTTTTTGACAAATGTATGGTCTGTTTTCTCAGTGAGCTATTGCAGGTTACTTAAGAATATTAATGTCTTATACTTCCTTTTTTTCTCCAGCAAGTAAACTTTGGATCTTCAGTGACTCAGCTGCAATAATATCTTATTAATAAAAAGATTCACAATGCACATCTGAGATATTTTTATTGATTTGAAGCAGCTTACAGCGGTAATAATAGCATATTCTACTCACGTGTCGTAAGTCTAATACACAATCATAAAATTAGCTTTTCCAGCCAAATGGAAAGGGCTCTGCCTGGTATCAAGTTGAATTCAGCACAGTTCTAAAAAGGAATTTGCAGGCAAATGCTCAAAGAAACAAATGGTTATAGACGTATTAAAATAGCAGTAGGTGTTCCACACAAAACTGTATTTAGCAGAACAAGAAAAAGCTCACAACTCCTTCAGCCACCACATTCAAGGAGAAGTTATACCATTCACACATATAGACAAACCCTCATATCAAAATAAGTGCAAGGTTGATTCAGAAGCCCATGAAGCTGTTTATGTTATGCAGGAAATGAACTACAAGGATGGTATAGGCTTAAAGCAGTAAAAAGAGGTATCTTTTACTGTAACATTTTTCTGGCACAGTAGGGGTTTTGGGTTTCTTCCTTTTTAACTTGTGCAGCTATAACAGCTAAATCCCTGCTGTTCCCATCACCACAGCAGGTACATAGCCAGGAATTTTGCAGTGCTTCCATGCTGAGCCCATCCTCCCACTCCCGCAGGTGCAGAAGCAGGGCTTGGAAACCCCAGCACATCTGATGAGCTTATGATCACAGGAAAGGGAGAAGCTCTGCTGTCACTGCTCTGCTGCTTGAAACCTCTGGATATTAGAGCTGGTGGAAAAAGGGAGCCAAGGTCAGACATTTCATGCCACACCTTCTGACATATGTCGTGGTTTAAACTCAGCCACGCAGCTCGTTCACTCACTCAACACCCACCCCCCCAACCCACCCTTCTTGCCCTCCCCTCCTTCCCCCCTGCTCCCGGAGGGATGGGGAGGAGAATTGAAGGAATGCAACTCCCACGGGTTCAGATAACAACAATCCGGTAACTAAGGTGTAACACAAATCACTATTGCTATCACCAATAATAATAACGACAAGGAAAACAAGGGAAGAGGGTACGATACCACCCGCCGAAAACGAGCCCAACTGGGAAGTTCCCTCTCCTTCTGGGTAACTCCCAGTTACCTCCTAGGCATGATGTGCTATGGTATGGAATACCTCTTTGGTCAGTTTGGGTTCTGTCCCTCCTTCCTCCCGGCCTCCCCTCCTCCCCGGCAGAGCATGAGGCTCACAGAGTACTTGGTCAGGGCAAACATTGCTTAGCAACAACCAAAAACATCGGCCTTATCAGCCTTGTTCCTGGGTTAAGCCAAAACACCAGCTACTAAAGAGGAGAAAAAACTGACTGCAATTGCTGAACCCAGGACAACATGTCATATAGGGTACCCACCTATCCCTTGACAATCACCTTGTCAGCCTCAGTTGCACCTTATAAGTTCACTGTGCCAGCTGGGCACAAGGGGGAAAGACAGCCACAAGGTATGTTTGAGGGTTTTTTCCACATGGCAGCACCTCAGCACAAGCTACAGAAGCAGGGGTAGCAACTAAGAGCTGAAGAGAGGGGAGGGTGAAAGGCGAATGGCCCCGGGAGGGTAGCAAGCTTAGGAGGTGGGACAGCAGTGTGAGATAAAGGATCTGATTACTAGAAGATGACTCTTTCACCTGAGGGTGGCACTGGGTCAGAGAGGTAGTGGGGTCAACAGAAACACCAAGCTTGAAGTGCCCACTGCAAGTAAAAGGCACGTTTTGATGGCAGCTGTTGATAATGTCCCAATGCATCAGACCTCAAGGGTTGCTATTAAAGCAATGACTTGCTGAGTGCTCTGAGAAGCTTGAAAAGCAGCACCAAAGTCAGGTACAAGAATGAGGAAAAATAAGCCTGTCTTTGTTGATGCAAAGAGTTCATCATCTGACATAACTTCTCTGAATAAGTGGCTTGATATGTTTCTCCTTACCCAGCCAGGTCACAATCAGTCACTCTTATAAGTGTGCATGAAAACATTTTGTAAAACATCTATAAATCTGTCAATATTATAACAAACAAAGGATGAGAGACTGAAAAAGATTATGGTAAAAGCCTTCATTGGCTGGATTCATAGATTTGCTGACATTTTTTTTACCTCTTGTACAAACAGCTGAGGCACTGTGGCCTCAGAACAGCCAGTCTCCGCACAGAAACATCCTGCATTAGCAGGAATCTGTAAGAAGGTATTTTATCTCCTTCCACATGCCTAAAGTACCAGTAAAAAACCCTGGAAATCCTACAGGCAGCACATGGATGAGAGAAGGGAGCCAAGTTGTATTTCTGCTCTTTGTGTTGATAATTGTGTAAGAGTATTCTTCCTGTGTTATGAAATAGGGTTGTCCCTAGGCCACTCTGACATATTAATTGGCTTATCAGCTGTGAATCAGGGAATCACAGCCATATTTCTGGGCCTAATTTTTTCCTTTCAGTGCTCCACACGTATAGCTGAACATGCATGCAGCTGGGATGGGATGGGAAAAGTACCCTCCAGTTAATAGAGCTGAAAACAAGGGGTCAGTTCAATTCCCATAGAAATCTGTAGAAGTAGTGATATTAACTGCAATGGGACTTTAAGCATCAGGAAACTAAGGCTTTTGAAGAGACAATTAGTGCTACAGGTCTCAGAGTGTTATTTACTTACCCATAAGGGTAATCATACATCATTTAATTCTTCCATTCTACAGCATGTATCAAACACTTTGCAGAACTGTGAACACAGGAACAAAACACAAACAAGTGTAAAGAGGTCTAATTAGTGAGCTGATGTCTCAGTCACTCACTGGGCTGATAATTATCAGACTGGGTAATTTCCCCAGTTATTCTGTCGCCTTTTAGAAAAAGGACAGTGTCTCAAAGCGTGGGACAGATTCTGTCACACTCACTCCTACTGAATAATGTGAGGTCCTGAAAGCTCTTTGTGCAAGTCAACTGAGAAAAAAGACTTGGTGTTTCTCAAAACTAACAGGGACACAGTGTGAACAGGGGTAGAAGAATAAATCCAGCATAAATATAAATCATGCTTAATGACTACATTTTCATGTGACAGCAGTGATCTTGCTGGCCACCCAGATAAGAGGTATGCAAATTCAGAAGTACCACCAGGTTTTGATTGTAACCTAATACTTGACATGCATAGAAATATTGGCATATTTCTTTGAAGTAGTTGCATGATACAGCACTGTTTGTAAGATCTTTTCAGCTGCTGCATGCCCAGTTTGACTATGTGAGTCAAACAATGAGCTCTTTCACAACATTTTTACATCCCATTTAAGGAAAAGAAATGTTTGTCAAGCTCCTTGAAGGTCAAAGTAGAGGTGATCCTGCTTCTCCTCTCTGCTCTCACGAGACCTCACTTAAAGTACCATGTACAGTTCTGGTGTCCTCAACATAGAAAGGACATGGAAGTGTTGGAACAAGTCCAGAGGAGGGCCACGAGGATGATCAGGGGACTGGAGCAACTCTCATATGAAGACAGGCTGAGAAAGTTGGGGCTGTTCAGCCTGGAGAAGAGAAGGCTGCGGGGAGACCTCATAGCAGCCTTCCAGTATCTGAAGGGGGCCTATAGGGATGCTGGGGAGGGACTCTTCATTAGGGACTGTAGTGACAGGACAAGAGGTAACGGGTTCAAACTTAAACAGGGGAGGTTTAGATTGGATATAAGGAAGAAATTCTTTCCTGTTAGTGTGGTGAGGCACTGGAATGGGTTGCCCAGGGAGGTTGTGAGTGCTCTATCCCTGGCAGTGTTCAAGGCCAGGTTGGACAGAACCTTGGGTGACATGGTTTAGTGTGAGGTGTCCCCACTTATGGCAGGGGGGTTGGAACTTGATGATCTTAAGGTCCTTTCCAACCTTAACTATTCTATGATTCCATGATTCTGTAAGTCTGGAGAAAAATGCACCCTCAAACTGAAGGTGTTTCTTCCTCCCAACAAATTCCCTAATTCAGTCTTGTTCACTAGTTCAGAAGGATCCTGACTATCCTGCATTCATACTGACAATAATTTCCTTGTCATTGCAAAAAGAGAGTTCAGATGTGTTATTACAAAGAGGTTTGCTGAGCAACAAAGCCTGAAGCCTCACACAGAATCTCAATTCCTTTTTAATCTGCACAGATAACTGAAAACCTTTCAGGCAACAATTTTCAATTCTTTTTCTCCTTAGGTATTCCCTTAGTTGGAAATGTTAATCTCAAAACACATGTTTCTATTTTTAGCACATTCTGGGGGATTGAGGTATTTTGGTGGGAGCTTCTGAAATAACACCACCTTTTTACCAGTTAATCTTCAAATTTATTTTTCCAAAGAGTTCCTTTTCAAGTGTGTTGCTGTTGTCAGTTTCATTGTAACAGTATCCCAATTTTAACCTCCAAATATGTCTTCTTTCTAAGGTGATGCTTCAGGTTACATCACTAACTTTTTCAGTAGATTAAGGAGTCAGAGGTAGAAATATGTAGGTGTTGAGTCTTTCCCTTATTTCATGACATTCTGACAGCAAATAAATTCAGATTTCTTTCTTTCATTTCATAGATGTTTAGATACATAAAAATTCTTCCATATCAAGGATTAGACTCTAGATAAAATGCAAAACCTTTCTGTTTTCCCTGTGGAACCAACCCGAGCCCACTTAGGTCTGTGCAGAGCCCAGCACCTGTAAAAATACTAGACAGGAGGATGAGAGTTTATATTTTCTATGAAGAAATCCCACCCAAACTTGTCAAAGAAACCTTTATCATTCCCACATATTTATACCTGTGCTAAATATAACAACACCAATGAATGGATCTGAGTAAAGCTACTTGGTGGTGAGGTGAGTTTAGCCTTGAAACTACCCCTAAGCACAGCTCAGCTCTTGCTATAATATATCAGGACTGACAACTTACCACAAGTCAAGACACCATACTGCAGACAATTTTCCAGAGCAGTAGCTCAAAATGTTACTGACATTTAGAAGCCTACACTAATTAAAAGACCTAGGTTTTTTTCTAACTTTCTGGAGTGGTAGTCTGTTTTCCCCACTGACATTTCATGGAAATGGATGGAATTCCTTCTGACAGTCAGGGTTCTCACACCACCCTTTTCAAGAGCTCATGAGCAGGGGTTTTGCAGTAGTTTCATAGATACGGTCTGTGGCTCCATAGCTGTTTGACAGTAGTGCTGATAAAAGCTGCAGAAAGATCTTATGATATTGCCAAAGCTACTTTGTATGTGAAAAAGTTTGAGAATACACCCGGCATTCAGATGTCTGCTGCATCAGCCCAGTATAAAATCTACCTGTTTTTAATACAGCTAAGGGTACTTGCAGAGTGGTATGGGGGCTTGCTTAAAAATAAGAAAAAAGGAAGTTAAAGTTAATAGGTAGCTGTTTAAGAGTTACTGAGCACTCACTGACTTTACCAAGGAGGCACCATTAGTTCCTTTCTTACAATGATCATTTCAAGCAGAAGCACAGAAACCCCACACCTTCCACAAACCTAAAAAAAAAAAAAAAAAAAAAAAAAAAAACCAAAAACAAAAGAACTTTTT
>NDXB01014390.1:35364-53295 GCA_002631895.1 Agapornis roseicollis
AAAAAAAACAAAAAAAAAACCAAAAATGCAATGGCCTCTTTTTTCTAAAGAAAATTATTTTTTCTTATCTCTGTGTATGTTTCTTACTGGACATCGTGGATCAGTAGAGTATCTGATCAGAGGAATATCTAATGGAAATGGTGATTGAAAGAAGGCTGAAGAGTTTCCTTTTGAAAGGAAAACACCATTCTACACGTTGGAAATGGGTAATTTCAATATTAACACAATTATTTACACATACTCACTGAAGAGATGAGTTTCTCCAGATCTGACTTCTGTCAGAAAAGCTGATTTGTACATTTTTATGAGTTTCCAAATACTCTCTAGAGGCACATGTTTGTCATTTGTCTTACTGAAGCAAATGGCTAAGACTATCTTACTTTTAAGGAAAAAAAAAAAAAGCAGACCTTTTCTTTCATCAAGTAAAAATTCCCAATCCAGTGGTCTCTGCAGCAAAGTGGTTTTTAAAGGGGCAATGTCTGACAGAGTAAATTTCTTCTTTCTGAAGAATTCCTTTCTGCTTTCTGACATGGAAAATCCTGTCATATTCTCAGAATTCATTCCTGTTCATTCTTACTATTTCTTTTTGCTTTTATCCTGGCATCCAATCTGGTGCTTCCTAGGTTATGCTTTGGGAAAGACAATAAAGTACAAATCCATACCACTGGTAATGCTAGCATTGGTTGAAATGTAATTTCATTGCAATTAAAAGCTTAATATCACACAAAGTTTGCTTTCATGTTATGGAGATATAATGAATTATTATGATTAACAAAAGAAATGGGCACATTTTTTTGCATCTGGAAGGCAAAACATCACAAATCTGCCTCCCTGTTGTCCTCATACCCTGCATAAGATAAACTGTGTCTATGAGAGTCAGCACAGCTTTGGGTACAAACACAGAAAATGCCATTCAGGCAGAGACAAAGACATATAATGAATTTTTTACTTTCCTTTATTAACTTCTGTGCAGCAATGGTTTTTAGTCTTGCCGAATTCCAGATGCAAAGTTGTTCTGAGTTCTCCAGTGCAGTCCTGCACTCTGCAGCACAGGTATAGGTTCATGCTGAAAGCAGAAGATACCAAGGTCATGTGTTTTTCTAAACGCCTGAACAGCTTTATGCCAGCAGCTGCTTAAAAGCATTTGAAGATTGTCAGCCTCTTCATAGAGAGAAGACCTAGTAACCATGTTACTGGTTATTGCACTTCGAAAAGAATAATGGATTTTCTTTTATTTTGACTGAAGGTCATTGCTACACTAAATATGGTTTATGTCTTGCTGTTACCATAACATTACTAAACTTCTCTAGTCAAACTTGATGCTCGTGTGGATATGCTAAACCAGTTTTGTTGCTTTTTGAGAAAATGATACACATTTGTCTATATACTCTGAAAAAGAAAAATGTATATGATTTTCTATTATTTTCCATCAGAAAAAAGTCTACATTTTCTGGTATGTTTCTCTCATCTGCAAAGCAAGGGCATTTTCAGGATATCAGTGATATCAAAGGTTTTGTAAGAATGAGGTTTTGACAGCAGATTTCTTAGCTACAGTCCTTGCCACTCCAGACAGACACTTTCCTGCTTAAATGTGGTAACATTTATGCTTAGTAAAATAACATGTATACTGACCCAAGGGGGCTGACTGATACTCCCTTTCAGGCCCAGAGAGTTTTGAGAAAAGTCAGGAAAAACTTCCCATCTGGCTACAAAGAGGGAAAACTCACACACAGGGGCTTGCAAACTGAAGCTTTCAAGAAAAAAGTAAAATCCAACCCTGATAATTATCAAATGCAGTACTCCTCCACCTACTTTAGGCACAGCTCTCCCAAGAGAATCACCATCACAGAAGCATTTTAATGAAGTTTTACTGCATTCATATATTTTTGCCTTAATACCTTCCAAAAGTATTTTGAATGACTATTCCAGTTCCTTGTGCCCTTGGTGGATTCATTAATGAATGCACAAAGATTAAATTTATCATGTAATGAATATGAAAGGCAATAATACACAAGCATATCCCTACAGTGACTTTATCCTCAAAGGGAAATTCAGATGAATGTAAGGCAAGGTGAAAAAGGTTTGCCAAATATTCTCTCAAAAACAAATTCCTCTTCCCTTTAAATGCTTTGCTAAAAGATAAAACTAATTCTTGAGAGAGTTTTTCTGTTACTGATAGAAATTATTTGGGATTTTTTTTTTTTAGATCAAAACAAATTGATTTGGGCTTTAATTACTGATACTGGAAAACATGAAAATATCCATGGTTGATTTCCACATTGCTCATCTCAGTGAAAATATTAACACAACACAGGCAGGAAACATTGAAAATATTAGCAATGTTCTGCCAAAGTTTTTATCTACAGAGAGCCCCAGTCTGATTCATCTTTCATTTTAGATCAAGATAACTTAACTAGGTGAAAATGTAACAAGAAAAAACGACTAATAGGACTACCTGCTCTTCTTATCAGTCTCTTTGTGCAGTCTTATCATCTAGCATTGTATCTTTGCAAATCTCACTATTGCAAGATCCTTCCATAGGTCTTCAAAGGCAGCAATAATTTTCTTTATGTAGAATAATTTTATACTGTCATCAGATTTTGTCACCTTTTCATTTCATGTCATTTTCCAGATCATTTATAAAAATGTGGAGTGGCACAGATGAGAGTGGGACCTCATGCTTAACCTTTCTTTCTGCTGTAAAAACTATGGATTTATTTCTTTTTGCTGGTTTCTGGCTTTTAAGCAGCTATTAATTCATGAGAGCACCTTTCTTTTTCATTCTCTGTTTCATTTTTTGAAGAGCATCTATTAAAAGACCTTGCCAAAGCTTTTCCAAACTCATGTACACTAGATAAAGCAGACCACCTTTTTGGTTGCACATCTTGAGTTTTTCAAAACCCTAACGATTTTGTGAGGTATTACCTTCTTCTACAAAATTCTAATAGATCCCTCATTATTATACTAATATTTATTTGTATATCCCTTCTTTATATTCTTTACTCTTATTTTTACCAATCTGATAGATACCGGCTTTTCAAGTATAGAGCTGTCTAGAATGTCCTTAGATTAATTTTAAACAAATCAGTACCATTTTTGTTCCCTCGTATTTGCCTGGTACTGAGGTTTTTCTGACTAGAGGTGCTATACTGGTATTCATTATAATCCAGCAATTCTCTGTCTGAACTCCTTTTAAGTCCCTGAGTAAGCACCATCTTCTTCAAATACAGTTTTCACATTTTTGTCCATTTATTGTAAAGTGTATTTTATTAATGCCTTAGTTTTGTGTGAGTTTTTAAAACTACTGTCCCACTAAAAATTATAACCAATTTAGGAATATTACTAATTTCTTGTATAACAAATACTGGTGCAGAGAATGCATTACTTTTTTTTTCTGGCTTTATTATCCTTGAGTAATCTTTCTATGCTTATACCGGTTATCAGTTCTATGGATGCTCTGGCAGGCTTCCTGCTTCCAATGCGTTTTTTAAAAAATTTATCTTTTTATAGATAGTTTAAATGCTTTCAGCAATTTTCTCATAAAAATCCTTTTTGGCTTGCCTTGCTATGAATTAACTTTTAACTACCTCTACTTTCCTTATTTGAGCGGGCTTTGCCAAATGTCTTCTTACTTTCAAGACCCTCCTTCCTTCTCTTACCATGGCCTTTATTTTTTTTTGAAGATCCTCTTCAAGTTCTTTCCAAATTATGATACACTTACTTCTGGACCTAAAATATTGATCTGCATGCACATTAACCCTAACATAAAAAATTAACCTTAGCCTTCAGTCTTCATGCTGTCTGCAATATCTTTATGCTTTTAGCCACTTTTTAGTTAATCATCTTCCCACTTTTAGGTAGCTTTAATATCATAGAATCATAGAATAGCAAGAGTTGGAAATGACCTTAAGATCATCTAGTTCCAACCCCCTTGCCATAAGTGGGGACACCCCACACTAAACCATGTCACCCAAGGCTTCATCCAATCTGGCCTTGAACACTGCCAGGGATGGAGCACTCACAACCTCCCTGGGCAACCCATTCCAGTGCCTCACCACACTAACAGGAAAGAATTTCTTCTTTATATCCAATCTACACATCCCCTGTTTAAGTTTGAACCCATTACCTCTTGTCCTGTCACTACAGTCCCTACTGAAGAGTCCCTCCCCAGCATCCTTATAGTCCCCCTTCAAATACTGGAAGACTGCTCTGAGGTCTCCACACAGCCTTCCCTCCTGAGGCTGAACAGCTCCAACTTTCTCAGCCTACCATGCCAGTTCAGGGTTTTTTGCATTTACCAGGATATTGAATCTGACTACACCGTTATAGGTGGCTGATAACTACATCTTAAATCACTCCCTGTACATTGTTGAAAATGAAATGAGGAGCTGCTTTGCTACAGGCAGGATTATGTGATCTAAGAAATGTCTGAATACTCAGCCAGTGCATCATGGTGATGGAACTTTTCTGAAGCTATAGCAGACCAGGAAAGTTACAAACGTCTGATATTGTTCATGAGTTCTCTTCTATGTCTCAGTCTACTGACAAGGTCTCTCAGGCATACGGGGAAAGATCTCATACTCTTTCAGGGAAATCAGTACATCTGAGCGTCTCTCTGAAGTGCTGTGTACTACTGCCTGCCTCATGGGAAACAGAAGAAGGAAATGGAGGTCCCTGTGCAGTTGCAGGGCTACAGTTTTATCAGCATGTGATGGAATAGCTTATACAACCTGAATTCCTTCGGAAAACTGGAAGAAACCTCATGTTTGGAGACACTGATATCTGCTGAGGGGACAATATATTATGTCACAAAACAATTCATGAGATTTCTGGAGTGCATTGATTTCAACAGCCCAAAAGCCAACAAGAGAAGATACCCTCCTGAGTCTTATACTTAGAAACAGGAAAAAACCTGTCAGGGATGTGAAGGTCAGGAGCAACCTTGGTTGCAGTGACCATGAAACAGCAGACTTCAGGATCACGAGAGGAGAAAACAGGGCAAAAAAGCAGGATAACAAGCCTGGTTCAGAGATGTGCCTGGAAGAATCCCATGAGATACAGCCCTGGAAAGAAGAGACATGCAGGAGAGCTGGTGTATTCTCAAGGACCACCTCCAAACTCAAAAATGTTCCATTCCATAAGCAGGATATCAAGATCAGATGTCAGGAGGCCTGCATGGGTGATGAACAAGCTCCTGAATAAACTTCTATATGAACAGGATTTACACAGGAGGTGGAAAGAGGGATAGGTGACCCAGTAGATGTATAGAGACACTGTCCAAGTGTCCAAGGGATGGGATTAAGAAAGCCAAAGTCCATCTGCTGGTGAATATGGTTAGGGATGTGAAAGGCAACAAGGAGGGCTTCTACACATATATAGGCAGAAAAAGGAATATGAGGGAAAATGCATGTCTGCTCCATAATGGGGCAGAAGCCTTGCTGACAAGGAACACGGAAAGACCAAGGTTCTCAATGTTTTCTTTGTCTCAGTCTTTCCTGGTAATACTGGCCTTTAGGAATGAATCCCAAGCATCTAAGACCATTGGGAAACTCTGGAGAAAGGAAAACTTATCCTTTGATGCTTCCTGTAATTTATTCAGCCTCTTTCCCTGTGGAAATATCTACTCTGTCAATCCTATATAGTTTGTGCACTGTTAATAGTCTCCAGAAATTTTGCCTTCCACCAAAGATGTCTACAAAGTCATTCCTTTAATCCAGGCATCCTATCTCACCCATTTTAACTGCCACAGTTACAGTCCAAGTCTGTCACCTGAGAAAGAAAGAAAGAAAGAAAGAAAGAAAGAAAGAAAGAAAGAAAGAAAGAAAGCCAGCCATGTAGGCTCTAAAATTTGATCTGTTTATTTCAAAAGTGTCAAAATACCTGAGAGATGTGCACAGGACCTGGTTACTGCGCTAATGAAAACCAATTCTTCAGGCACTTAACTACTGACTTTAAGTATTAATGTTTGGCAAAACAGAGATATCAAATAAAAAATTAACAGAGGTTTTGTTTTACAAGAGAATGGTGTTTTACAGAGAATACAACTTTTCAAACTAAGTTATAAACTTGGTTCACCATGAGCAATAAGAAGATGGGCTTTATAAAATATACGGCTCAAAACTAGCTCCCACAAGTCTGGGTTATAAGACTTTATGAAGCCTTGCCAAGTTTCTAGCTTTAAAAATTGATGTGCAGCATCACCTTCCCAAACCCAGGTTTACTCTTCTGGAAGTGATAAAATTAGTCAATAAATACACAGCATTCAAATATTTCTATAAAGGAAAAGAGTCAATTTTTTCACCTTGAAAATACATGCATAAAGGTAGCTATTGCTTATATTTTAATATACATTTCTATAATCTATATTTTTCACAATAGCACTTGTTTATATAAAACTAGTCTTTATTAGCACAAACATAATACTGTAAGACAATTACAAAAAAGAACATATTTTAATGGCAACTATCAGTAGCCTTTCTCCAGATTTTCCCAATGGTCTTAGAAGCCTGGGATTCATTCCTAAAGGCCAGTATTACCAGGAGTGTTTGAGCTCCAGGAAAATGTTATTATAAGACTAATCAATGTATCATTCCAATAACTAATCAAACCAGATATTCTTTTCTGTTACCTGCATAAATCAAACATAATTATTTTGACCAAGATTTTGTTGTTGTTCCATGAATTCCTTATAACAAAAAATTGTGTTGCCTGACAAATATTAAATATGGGAATTCCAGCCTGCTGTGATTTTTGTCTTTACTTTTGTCTTTGTTTATTTGTTCTCACACACTGAGTGGAAGAATGCAGACTCACAGGAACTAATGAGGCAATTTGTAAACCTGTCAGCAAAAGACATGAGAATTAATCTACTGGTGGTCTGGTGGAAGGGGAGATGAGGATTACAAGGGCCTCATTTCACCACTGCAGCAAAATCCTTATTTCTACATTGAGCCAGGCTTTTACTTGTATTGGCAAATCTCAGAACTTGACATTTTTGCTCAGCAGGAATATATGATTGCCAGCCAATATATATTCACAGGAAGCCTGAAATAACACCTGAATTCCTTCTTCCCCTAAATCCCACATGAAACTTCTATATTTGAACTGCACTGCATGTTTCCCTCTTTGTGCTTTCCTTTCAGGGTATAAACTCTGGAACAGATGTGATATTCTATCTCCAGCAATCCTATTCTTTGCATGAATGTCTGCTTGGGGCCCCCCTGAAGGAGACTTCTCAAGGATGAAATTGTGCCAAAGCCCGTAAGGGCTGTTTATTGCCATATTATTTTAATTTTATATCATTCTTAGCAACAATAGCATGCTTTTGAGAATGTATTAAGTGACAAAACAGGACTTTATTGCTAAAGTTTTGTGTATTTTATTTTAAAAGGACTGAGAAGAGCAGTCCATCATGCAACTTCATGTTTGTTAATTTTATTCTGAAGGGAAGTGAGAGGAACCTTCTACATCTGTTGTTTTTCTTTGTTCTCATGGGGAAACAGGCAGTCTTGCTGGCTTTACTGTTGCTCTATTTTTTCCTGCTCACATTTTCAGGAGAGACACCTGAGATCTCTCAGGATCTCCCAGGATCTCTCCTGAGAGAGCAAGGGAAAAGGCCATGAAAAAAATGTAGAAGCAAAAACACTGTGAAAGGCAAGGGAGATTGTTTTATAATAACCCATGAGAACAGCTTCCCAATGGGAAAACAATCTGTGGATTGTTCACAACTACTATGTGAAAATTAGATGAGTAGGATGCTTGGATAATTCTTGTCTTACCTGTATTATGAGTTTAAAGGAAATTCATAAGCCACTATGAGTAAGACCAACCAGTTTCATTGTCTTACTACTCAGCATGCTTTATTAATGTCTGATTACATGGTTTCTCACTGTTACTGATTTCCATTGGCTACCGGATGGAGTCATCAGTGCTGTACCAAGCAAAGAGACATGTGGATAGCAATAACTTTTTGCCTTGCAGTGGCCAGCCAGAAGTGAGTTCTGTTTGATGTTTGTTTGACACAGATGCTCAGATCCTTTTTGTCACTATCTCTAAGACAAGCTCACCAGAAACAGCTGAGGCTTCGGGAATTCAAGTTTGAGTGACACACATACAGTGTACTTGAGTTGACTGATTCATTGACAGCTCTCAGAAGAATGTTTAAACCCCACATCCCATGCCATATTCTCATTTGCTCAGATCCTTGAAGACTGGCATAATAATAAGAATGAAAAATATGTTAATAGTTTTGGTTTAATGAGAATCTTCACATTTCATTTATACTTTAGAGAAAGCTGAAGAGTTGATCTCTTGCCCTGTGAAGAATACATGAGCTATGACTAAGGCAATGAGTTTGTCAAGGATAAATCTTGTCAAGAAACCAAATGTGCTATTGGTGGACAGGGGTTTTGGGGCTAAAAAGGGAAGCAGTGGTTATCATATCAATTAACTTCAGTAAGGTTCTAAGGGGAAAATCCAGAGCAGCAAAAGCCTTCAGAAGTCTAGAAAACATGACCTTCAATGAAGAAGAGGACAAATTCCAGTTTCATGCCACTAGGAAGATATTATTGAACAAGGTGTATGGGAAAAATATGAAAGTATATGAAAACCTGCTATAAAGAAAAAGGAAATAAATTGCTTCTCAAACACATACAAGACACAGCTTAAACTGATGAATAGAAGAGTTCAGGCAGACATGAGGAAAAATGAGAAAAGCAAGGTGAATGAAACACTGGGATATACTATTGGATAGATAAACAGTATCTCCATCATCTGAGAGTTTCAAGAACAAGTTAGACAAACACTGGAATGATACATCTTGATCCTGCTTTCCAGGGGTCTAATAGAGTAAATGATATCCTAAGGCATTTTCTGGCCTTTCAGTTGTATACTACATATCTTTGGTTTCAGGTACTGAAAATAGCTGAACTGGTTTTAGTAGAATACACTTTTCTTAAACAGTTCTGAGCTGATGAAAAGTATCTAAGACATATTTTTTCCCTCAGATAAGTTATTTAATTAATGTTGCATTCTTCCATATTGTTATTTTTCTTTTCTTTAATCATCTCATTGTTTTTCAAGGGTCAGTCTGCTTTTAGATAAGGACTTATTTTCCAGTAATTAGTAAGCTTTTAGAAAATGTTTTGTATAAAACTCTGACAGTAAAACCAGCAATCTCATGTAGAAATTACAGGAACTTGACTAGAGCTTTTGTATCTATAATTTCATTTATAAGAAAGTTTCAGACACCTTAACAGTTCTGTTTTTCATCCTGAAGAAGTCGTGCAAGGGAAGTGGGAATAAAAGTTATCACCATAGCATCCTGTTAATTAGCTGCCACCTTGTTTTAAAGACAAGGTGTAGTTCAGCTACCTTGCCTGTGCTGTTCATTATCTCTCTCCTGAGCTTGTAAAGCAACAGGATAATGATTTCATTTGTATGATGGTGATAACTCTTCAGCAGGAGCAAATCTGAGTCCATCAATTAATTTCCCAAAAGCCACCCGTTATTTAATCATAATGACTTAAACACTGGGATGCAGCTAAGTCAGATACATATTGGCTGTGCTGTCTAGAGTATTTAGTAGGCAATGTTTATATTATTTGTACACAAAATTCTGTATATTGTATTTCATATCTCTATAAACACTTTAAAAATAAGCAAATATTGCAGAACAATATCATAGAATCATAGAATCATAGAATAGTTAGGGTTGGAAAGGACCTTAAGATCATCTAGTTGCAACCCCCCTGCCATAAGCAGGAACACTCCACACTAAACCATGCCATGCAATGTAAATGTTCATTCAATTAAATTTTCACTTAATTTTTATATGCTTTTGAAGGTGTGTTGCATGGCATTGTGAGTAACACTTTTTGCAGACAGGGCTACTTGCATTCTCTAGACGTGAATTTGCAGACAGAAGCTTACATAAATATGTAGGCACACTGGAAACATACACATCCATCTCAAAAGCCCTTTGTGGATTTTATGAGCCTTTGAACCAAGGACCAGATATAACACACATGATTTGGATTACCAGTGACACAACACTCATTAATAATAAGGCCAAGAGTCATAGCAATTAAAAGGCAACTCACAGCTTGAGCAAGCACTCTAGCAAATACCACTTCCTGATGATTTTTCAACAGAATAGAGCAAACAGGTCACAATCATCCTCCTGTGGAAAAAAAATCTGCCAAGCTCTCTTACTGCAGTTCCTCTTTTCAGCTTTTCCCATTTCACTGTATCTCAGTTCCTTTAGCCACAGCAAGGCTCCCCATCATTTCCAGTGCATGGATCTAAGGGAGATGCTGGTGGCTACAGTTTAAATGGAGCTCATCTACCATATGTGAGAAAGGATAAAGCTGGTAAGAAACTTAAGGCATGTAGTTATAGTACCTGATTATGACAAAAGAATCTGGATGAAGGTCAGCAACATCTACAAAAGAAAAAGATAAAAGAAAGAAAATGATACACTGGATTTGAAAAAATAAGGAGGCATACAAACTTATCAAAAAGAATGAGAATTTATTGATGTAAAAAGAAATTGTGTGTGAGATATTTGCAACTCATTCCAATATATTCAATAAAGTGAATTGCAATAAAAAACATTCTTATCAGTTTGAATCAAATGCAGCAAGAGAGAAAAAACAAATAACCCAAACAAAACAAAATCCATTATCTACATAAAGCAATATTTATAAAAGCTAACTAGAAAGGGGTAACAATATGGAACACCACAGTGGAAATCTGTTTATCTTTGTGAGCAAAGTCAATAATAGTCACATTAAAATATTATAAATGGAAAAAAAAGAACCCAACCAACCAAACATTGCATAAGACCTGATATATTCACATAAGCAATCCCATTTTAATCCATGCAAATACTTATGTGAGTAAACCCCCTTATATCAGCCTTAAAATAGTGGTATTTTGGGGAGTATTTACTCTGTGGTCTATAATCCTTCATATTTTGAGTTATTTCATCTGCTTATTCAGCTCCATCAATGTTAGCAGCAGTAGGAACATTAGCTAATGTGCTGCAATATCACATGTCCACACTTTTTATGTTCTCCTATGGCAAGCAGAGAAGCTGAGATGGTTCTATGGTGGATACCCAGAGCCACCAGGAAAAGTCCCCTGGGGTGCAGTTATTACTACCTGCCTGCCAGCACCCTGAGGACTGTCTCTGTTACCCCTGTGTGTATCAGGCTGTTCTCAGACTTGGGACTGGGAGATAGGTGCCCAAGCATCTACAGAGAGGTTTCTCAAGACATTGATTAGGGTGTGAAATGTGTCCAAGGAACTTGTATCTCTGGCCTTGAGAGCCTTTACTAGTGCTTGGGAGCTGTCATTCTCTCTGCACCACACTCAGCCAACCTATAGAAGGGTGTGCACACTTGGGTGAAGAAACCTCACCTCATGTCCTCAGGTTGCCAATGTGGATTTTTTGTCATTGCATATCCTGCTTGGTACCATTTTGCCGCCTGATCAAGGCTTTCTTTGTGAGAAAAGGTGTGAAAACAACACAGGATAACCTTCCTTCTCACAGGAGCTTGAATGCTTGCATGTCTTGGGCTTTTGCAGCCTGATTATCCAAGACTGAAATTAAGGGATATAAGTGATGACTGGAGCAATGCACCCTGACAATGCCATATTTACAGAAAGAATAACCTATAGGATGGAATTTTGGCATGGGCAAATGTCTCTCTCCTTTGTTATAGTTTTGTATGCTTTATTTTCTCAGCACTATCTTTTTCAGCTGTCCTTTGTCTCCTGGATATTATCACAGGCATTACTGTGCTCATTCTGTGTAACTGTCAGTATGTTCTCCCTCTGTCCATTCTCTTACAACCTTCACAAAAACACCTGCTCTGTCTTAAAGATGTTTAACACTAAGTTTTCTATGTTAAACACTGAACTGATTTCTGTCCTTTCTTGTCCTCTCTCCCCTTTTCCCCCCATGAGACCATTTGACTGCATGAAAGGATTGTCTTTGATCTTTAAGTGTTGAGTAGATATGTGTAATATAAATTGCAGTAAGATTTAAATGAGTGTCCAAATTCACGAGAAACCAAAACAGGAAGAATCTTCACTTTCTTATGCAAGAAGATCACATCAGATTGTCTGAAGCAAAAATATAGTTGACAAAATGTTCCTTATAGCTTTCACCATCATAAGGTCAGTGAAAGCCAGCAAAGATCAGCAATTCAGAAGAGAAATCTCTGGGGAAGAGTGAGCTAATCCACTTGTGCTGAGAAAAGTAACTTCCTTTCCCTGAGCAGGAAGACCTAGGGCGTGTTCTGCATCTGAGAACAGCTGTGGGGTGAGAGCACACCAACACTGCGGGGTCCACATGGAAACTAGCTGCTCACAACATGCAATGTCTTATATCCCATCTCCAGTCCTACACATCAAACAAGCCATGAGAAAAGCATTATAAAGACAGAGAACATGCTGATGGAGAGCAAAAATACTCAAAGGAGACACAGCACAGCAGAAATAATACACTGAAATCTCCACTGTTAACCTGTAGGTGATCCTTTGATGTCCAGTCTGCCTACCCTACATTAGGCTGGGGTACTTCTCTCTCACTTTTCACACTATTATCAATCATCAAAAGTAAATGTGCAAGATTTTACTCCCTTTGCAGCATGTTTTATCCCAGAGATTTGAGTGATAGAGTGGCTGTGAAGCAATTGCTGCCATAGCAGGGAAAGCTCCTTTCAGCTCCATCAGACAACTAGAAGACTAGACTCTTAAAAGGCTAGCTGCCTCCGTGTTCCTTACCACAGCATTGCGTACTTGAGCTGGCTATCAGCAGGCAGCAAATAATCCTCAGCTTTTGTTCCCTTAAGATCAAGGGTCAATGTGATCCCCACTGAGCAGGCTGGTGGCACTTCTGACTCACTCCTACTGTTCATAAAGAGCCACCATGAGTGTTTCTGCCAGCATCCACCACAAAGTCCACTACACACTTATTTAGTGCCTGCTACTTTTATGTATCATGTAGATACGATATCACTCTCATAGGCAAACTACCCAAATCCCTTTCATCTTTTTCTAGCCCCACCTTTTTCTCTTTTGAGGACTTTTATTCCACCAGCCTTCATGGAGGCTGGGGAAAAAGCTGATGAACAGAGCTCACTTACAGTATTTGGAAGAGATTTATGGTGCTTCCTCTCATTTCTGCCATTACTCTGTATAGGTAAAATCAGTGATACTTTCTCATTTGGCAGAAGCATCTCATAGGTGATGTATGGAAATTATTGGCTCAGTGTACGTGATCTGAACTCTAAAACCAAAATTTCTTTCCCTTGCTCCTCTGCATTACAGCTAACTTTTTCTTAACCGGTTGACACCATGCAGTTAGAGTCAGGTCAATTATTTTCAGTCTGTATTTATCTTTGAAGGTCAAAGCTGTAGCTGACCTTGCTTGAACAGAGGGTTGGGCAAGACAGTCTCCAGAGGTGCCCTTCCAGCCTCGAAGATGCCGTGATTCTATGATTCTTCATTTGAAAATATCTGAAATTCTTCTTTATACCTTGCTAAGAAAGAACTAACAGATGTTCCCACACCATTACTAATCACAGAATTTCTCCCCCTAATAAGATATAAGGATCTAACACAGAGAAATTTATTTTTCAAAGATGACATCTTCTAAGCAATTAACATCTTTGTTTAGCATGAAAGACTATATACTTTCAATCTGGAGTTTACTTTAAGAAGTTTACGCCCTACTTCATAACTGAATCACTACATTAGTGATTCCAGTCTCCCTCTAAAGGTAATGCTGCTTTTCTTGAGTACCATGAGATCTGGCTCTGGGAGTTCACAACCACATCTACATACTAACTGAAATTGTAGCAGGCAAAAATTGCTTTCTAATTTGATCACTTGCATGACATTCCCAGATCAAATCCTCCAAGTGGATAGAGAGGATATGGACCTAAAAGGGAAAGGCAAGGAGGGTAATGATTACTCTAAAGAATTTGAGTACAGAAATGTTCTGCAGAAAATTAGCTCATTTCTGCTACCCTGAATTAACTTAAAAACAAACTAACATAGAAGGCATATTATCTGCATTCCACCTAACATGTGCTAAGCGCAAGAAGATACATGCTTTTTGGATATTTCACATTTTTATCTAGGCTTAATGAGCTCCAGGTCAACTAGGTGTGAGATTTTTAGGTGTTGGATCTGAAGCCATCCTTGCTATCAGCATGTGAGAAAAAATACAAAACACTCTGATCTGAAAAAACTGTTTACCTGGGTGTAAAGAGAACGAGAAAAATATGAAGACTCAACTTTGAGAAACATTTTTGTAATAGCATAGAAGGTAAGAACCGGTTGATATCATTTGCTGTTAAGTATTATGCAAAATAATCTAATTTGCATTACCAACATTCATTTTGTATTGTTTATTCAAACTTGGACCTTCAGTGCTGGTCAATTATCAACCTCAAATTCTTCTGAGATCATTAAGGATAGATTCATACTAAGCGGTCTGAAGGCATTTCTCATCCAGAAAGTCTAACTGGACAAAATACTGTGCACCTTATTTCCACTTTTAATCCCTTACCCCGATTCCCTGGGAGAAAAGCAAACTGCAAAGGACAGAAAGCGGCAGCAGGCACTCTGGCAGTGGTCCTGCATGGATGTCTGAGAGGCCAACAGAGACACTTGCACATTGAACATAATCTGTGACTTCCTTGACTTCAGTTACTTGACTTTGGATAGAGCACTCACATGGTTAACTGCTGTTACACTTTAAACTACATCAGGCAATTACAACTAGTACAGGTGCAGGCAAAGGTGTAGTATAGCTTGAATTAATGGAAAAGAGGGTCTGTTCCTAAGTCCTCTTTAGCAAGGCATAGTCACCATAACACCAGCTCTGATCCAAGTGATCAAATGAAAAATCTGCGATCTATATTTGCTGCCACTTTTCCAGCCTGAAACATTCACTGTGGCAGAACGACCACCTAAGATTGCAGGTGAGCCTTTAAGAAATTAGTTTAGAAATAGTTTAGAAATTATTGCGACATGAACAAGTTACAAAGCAGCTAGAGGCACTGGTATTTTGAATTCAAAATGCATGAAGCCACTACTTTTCTTTGTTGATGTGAAAAATGATCAATTCTTTTGCAAATCTAGTTGCTTTTCATCTGTCTTTCCCATTTTCACCACAAACTCACATTAACTTGGCAAATCTCTCCTTTCTAATGTGACCACCTTCCCCATGAAATCAAATACTTAACTGCCCCTTCTATATTAAGAAATGTTGAGCAAAGAAGAAAATGTGTGGGTATATATGTTTTTAAAAGTCATATTTATGATTTGATAACTTTTAACACAGACATCATTAATAAATATACCCACAATGCCAAGCAGACTTTTCTTGCTATCTTTTATTTAAACACAGATTTAAAATAAATGGCTGCAAATTCATGTGTTTAAAGCTAAAAAAAAAATGCACAGAGAAAACTTCTGAATTTGCTATTGAATCACATGAAGTGGAAGCTGGTGCCAGGGCAGTGGAAATGCATGGCACTCTGGGTTATGAGCAAGCCTCTTGGTGAGGTGGATACAGACACAAGGACTATACCTCTTAAACAAAGCTACTACATCAAATCCCAGTATCTTCATTTTTCCAGGTAAGGGCGATTAAGAGCTGACATTTCAAGACCAAGTCGGAGAACCTACTGATTAAACATTAATCCAAACTGTCCCTTGTCTGTTACCCTCCAGAAGAGAGTGCTCTATTAAAAGGAAAGTATAATTCTGTTGATTGGTTTGCTGAGTCCTTGTGTATTTCTTAAGGTTCTGACATTACAGTTTGCAGCAAAATATGGAAGTCTAGTTTTTGTTTGTTCCATCATAAGAACAACAGAAAATTCTAAGTACTCTATGCTAGCGACAGCTTGTTTTGTGCCCAAGTATCACTTAAGTTCTCACAAATTTTGGTGTCCAAATATATCATCCATTCACAGATCTGTTCAAGAAAACCTTTTAAAAAAAGTTCTTAGCCACTGTTATGCTGATTAAACCAGGAATATTAATCTCTTATTTTCTTAAGGGCAGGATGCAGCTTCCCTCTGATGTAAGAATACTTTCTAGTAGATGAATTGTTACACCTAATTGATTCACTTGTAGTACAGCTCTGTAATTATTATGGTCAGTAATCTAGTAACATTAGCCTAGGCACTAATTGTGCAAACAGTAAAATTTTGAAAATTGGATGCTAAAATTACTTTGTCTTCACCTTCATAATACATAAAATTTAGAAGTTTCTCAGTTGTTTTCCATTAAACTCATTTGTCTGCTCTACTGTCTTAAGAGAGAAATCCAGATTTGTTGCCAAATAGATGCCACTTCAGTCCAGATCTTTCCCCTGAACTTCATTTTAGTAAAATCCTTGGTCAGAATCTTACACTGTATGGGGACTTAAAATATATTACTTACTATAAAACTAACCACACATGAGAAAAATGCCAGCTCAAGGTATTTCAAACAGTCCTTTGCAGAAAATCTTCTAGTGTATAATCATTTCACAGAAAGATCTTTCATGTGATTTCATTCAACTCATTGCACTTAAGTTCTATTAAGAAAAGATGTTCTCTTCTGATCTCAGTTAACACCAGAACCCTGGCAATATCAAGACATTTGAATTATCAGCCTTGAAGGCAATGTTCATGACTTTTTATCCTTATTGCAGCTCCACTGGTGGAGCAATTGCCCAGAGAGCAGGGACTTGGTTGAACTTCCTCCTTAGCCTGAGCGTGTTTACATCCAAATCACTTACCTTTCTGTTGAGTATGCTAAGCATGGAGCTTTGAGGGTGGCAGGGAAGGGACATAGAAGTATATACACATACCCCACCCACCCTTTCTTGCTGCTGTTTTGGTTTTATTTTATTTTACACAAACAATCAGGAGTTCACCACTGCAGAGTGTGAAAAAGAACATGCACACACAAATAATACATACCACCTTTTAGAGCTTATCGGTTGTATGCCTTTATGTATATTTTTACTCAAAACAACTAATAAATAAATTGCTATTTTTTATTTAATAAATAAAAAATCAGACTAAGACTTGGAGCCCTGAGACCTCAGGTTTCTTACTGAGCTGCAAAGGAAACTGCCCCTGTGGCACGCATATTCCCTTGAAATCTTCCCAGATATCAGCTGATTTCAGAAGAATAACACCTGAGGACTCTACTTCTACACCTGTGTAGAAGGGGGCTTATCCCAGACGTCTCCCATTTGATCAACAACCAAATGCAATCTTTGCTTCAGCTGTGTGATACTCTGAGATCAATGTCTTACACAGCATGTCCAACAGGGAGTCTCTGGCTTGAGGAAAAAGGCTAGATGTAATGCAGACTTTATTATTCACATCTGACACTTTTATCTGAATCTGTGAGTGAATGTCTTCTTTTCTCCAACTGCAAACTTCAAGAGTTCTGTGTTTGCCTTGCCAGACATCCTGCTGGAGCCACAGATAAGGTACAAGATAGGCATGCTGTTTCCCCAGACAATAGAGGAGATGCCAGCAGCAAAGAAAATGTAACACGTTTTGGGCCCCTTACATTCAAAAAAATAGGAAGAACATTTCCTATCAGTCAAGTTCTTTCTGAAAGGGTATTCTGGTTCTGAAGAAATGTTTTGAAGAACAAAGACATACGCTTGTGCATCCAGTGCATGAGATGAACTACAGACGTATGTGTATTCTGCAACTCGCAGTGAGGTGCATTGGTTCATCCTATATAGAGGGCTTTTCAGATTGGTTTCTTACAGAACCTTCCAGCATGATGCAAGGCAAAGATAAGAGATACATAAAATGAATACATAAGATGCACTTCAGTAACAGAAAAAAAAAAAAAAAAAAGAAGCCAGGCATATGCTTTGGCCGAAAAGAGCATCTG
>NDXB01014390.1:53363-95817 GCA_002631895.1 Agapornis roseicollis
ATAACAAAAAAAAAAAAAAAGAAGCCAGGCATATGCTTTGCCTGCAAAGAGCATCTCTGAAAGAGCTGCTTGCTTGGGGCCCAGCTATAGTAGCTATAGTATTCCTGGATGGTGATGAAATAGAATTGGAATTAACAGCTGTGATAAATCTTTTATATTTAGAGGTTAGCAGTCAGTATATGAAAGAACTTTAAAAATGGGAAGACTCATTTGTCTCCTTCAGTCTGTTAACTTTGTCAGCTGCTCACCTTCTAACTGTATGTAGAGGGTCTTAAAGACAATTACTATAAATTAGTTCAGGCAATGCACATGAGTGAATATATGGAATATATTCATATCTGCAGTGGTGTCTGTTTTGTGCTGCTTTTGCTGGCCACACAGAAGCCAAAAAGGGCCATGGTGAGTGGTACCTTTAGAGGAGCTAGCATTTCTCAGATGAGCACTAACAGGAACCAATTCTGTCTTCTCCTTTTCCCGACATGCAAGACCTGCTCGTAATCCATCTGTTTCATTAAAAAGAAAGAAAATGCAAGCTCATCAAATATACCTGCAATGAGTGAGGGTGCAGCTCTCATGACTTCTGAGAAATTGCATCTCTTTCCACTGATAGTGGATTTGGCTTGCAGATTAACCCAGCGTACATTTTCCTTGATAATTTTATTCCATTTAATCAAAGCTATGGGTTGAGTGATACAGGCGAGACATTAAGCAATTCTCACAGGTGCAGAGAACAAGGTAGCAAGTGTGCCTAAGCTATTACCGCTTTATTTTGTCCCCTAAATGCTGTAGTTGCCATCCACCCTCTTAGACTGAGTATGCAGAGACCATAGCTACAAATAGCTCAAGTGGACTATAAAGACAGGTCAGAAAAGATATGAAAACATTGAGACTGATCATGGCATCTCTAGCAGTACGGCCCAAGTTTGTAGATTTCAACCCCCTTTTCTCTGGAAAATGTCCATGAAGGGAGAGGCCTCCCATCCTCCAGAGTTACATTTCCTGCAGCAGGAATTGCTCACTTTGCATGGACGTTGTTTTCTTTTAAAACACAACTTTCCCTTCCTTTCAACCCAGCAATAATCCATATTGTTTTCTTTATGTTTTGAAAGTTGATGAATGGTTAAGAGGAGAAATAGGACATTCTGCTGATTTTCTGCTGAGCTATATCTGTAATGTACTCCATGGGATCTTGTTACTCTAGACAGCCACTCAGGATTAAAGAGTTGCAGTATGTCACCATTAATTGGCATATCATTAAATAGTTTTTAAAGCATTGAACATTAAGGGATTTAAATCTCTTTAATGTTCCCGGATGGCAACCTCATAAGGTTCATACTGAGGCCAGCTGCTTATAATAAATAGAATGGGCAAAAAAACCAATAACGTAAATTAATGACAAGTATTGTAGAAAAGGTTTGAAATAGTTGAAATGAGACCTCTGTGAGTTTTGAGTTTTCAAATAAGCTACAGCACTAAGTGGGAGGAAGGAGAAAAAGATTTCTATTCCTTCACCATGCTAAGGTAAAATCATTCATTACACTCCAAGGAAAAAGATTTTACATAATTCAATACAGGTAGAACCAGATGTGTGAAATCAAACCTGCACAAGGAAGGACCCAATCCAGTAATCAGATTTGCACAGACCAAGGTAAATCACTATTAAAAACATGGTATTTCTGTACCCAACAGAAAGCTACGGCTGAGGATATGAAAGCGTTACTGGCATAGGCAATGCTTTAAAGGCAGTCCAGTACACCACACAACGTGAGCTAGCTAGGAAAATGTGGTAGCTGTGTTTTCCCAAATGTCCTTAATAATCATGTAATTTCCATAAGTCTTTGGGTATCTACGAAATATGAATAGAGATAAGTATGATATTTGATTTAAAAAAAAAAAAAATGTTGATTTTAGATAATTCCAGCATTTTCCTACCAAATTCTTTGTCAGGTGAAAAGACCCAAGATGTATGTGTAATTGAGTTTGCTCAATATACAGCTATTTGAAAGCAATGAAAATATTTTGCACAGGCACTGTGTGTCTTTAATGAACAGTTTCAAATAATGAAAAGCTGTGTCAAAAATAGCCATCCACAAACTTAGTAACACATACACTTCTGAACAGAGGTGCAACTGGGATTTCAGTACATGAGGTCTAGCAGGAGGAAGCTCCTTTCAAAAGCACATTTTTACTGTTGTCACAGAGTCAAATAGTCTTTTGTCCAAATACATAAATATTTTTAGTATCCAAGATAAAGGCCTATTGTACAAAACTGTTTATCACACAGGTGATAAAGGTTGTTTATTTTTATTAAGACTTAGTTCAACAGATCTTTACTAGGTTTTGATGTCTGACCTAAGTTGATCTTCATTACCTTGCAACTATACTGTTATGTCTTGCACTTAAGTGTATGTCTTTATAAATACCATTTTAAATTTTCATGGTCTGTAATTACCAAGAATTTTCCATAACAAATGCTAGTGCTTGGAGTAGCAAATTTATTCTTGGTTATATAAAATATTTTTATTCATTCCATTTGAATTATTCCAAAGACTTAACAGCCTTTTTCTGCTTATGCTAGAAGGCTAAACAAGTATGTCAGTTGTAATTACTATAATTTTTCTGTCCAAAATCTCAGTCACAGCTGATCACCTCTTTGTAGCTTTGGAAACTTCAGATTCAAAAAAGAAAATTCATCCAATTTCACACTACTTACACACTAACTGTAATTGGTAAGTTGGTCTCAGTATCCTATAGCCAAAGAAACCCTCCATGTTTCCTCAATGTTTCTCACAGACCTTTCCTCAGTTCTGAAAGGCATTGTCCATAAAATAACAGTGACTTCTGTATTTAAGGAAATGCGTTAGCTATTAAACTATTTACCTGCCCCCTTTTCTCAGACTAGGTTTGTATTTAGCAGTTTTCCAGGCGTTCATAGCAACCAAGTTCCAGGTGTTCATAGCAGTTTTCCTAGTGTTCATAGCAACCAAGTATAGAGCTGGATGTAATACAAAGTCAAGGACTCTGTCTAATGCTCTATAATGACCAGGTCAAGGTTGAATCAATGCTTCATAACTTCATATACTGAATCAACATTTTAAAATTAGACTCATACTACAGCAAACCTAAACTGTGGACTTCTTCCCTGCCCTTCACAATGTCTGAGTAAATGATTGGACAAATGGGTTAGATGCAAGTTGTGGGGGGAGAAGTGGAAAGAAATCACAACAAAAGGGGATGATTCAAAGGCTTTTCCTTCTGGCTATGTGTTGTAATAAGTTTACTTCAGCAATCTGAGCATGTACACAATTTACAGCTGAAAATTATTATTTCTCAATCAAAATTAATAGAAGCAAAAAGTGACCTTCGAAGGCAACATGTATGGAAAACACCCAGGTACAAAATTGCAGGACCTTGATCTTATAAATGAAAGCTTAAGAGACTAGCAACACTTGAAAAGCAGCCTTCAGGAAAGTTTTGAAACTTCCATAAACAACAAAAAGTTCTTACCTGCCTGGTCTGATAGAAACAGTGTGACAAGAATGCTCACCAGCCCAGTATGAGAAGTTTTATTGTGTGAACACTAAGGCTAGTAAAAAGGGGAACTGTAAAGAAAAAAAGCAATTTAATAAAGGGATAAAGGAGGAGGAAATGACCAAGTGCAGGGATAAAGTATAGAGAGGACTGAATATATCTGAGATTCTGCCAAGCAATAACATTAGAAATTAATAGGTTGCTTTAGGGAGATGTGCTTCATTAGCCCACCAGACATCAAGATAGGGATGGCCAAAAGTAAACAGAAAAGAATCACCTTAACTGAAACAAAAATTAGAGTTATGTTTCCCTACATAATCATTGCCAGGATGTCCTTGACCAATCCTAAAATCATATTTGCTTTCTGCATAGCCGTGTAAGAGTCTAAAGGGCACATATTCAAGCATAATATTTCAAGCCAAAACCAATTACCAGGATACAATCAAGGATCTGAAGCCAAGGACAGGAAAAAAAATGCCTACCAGATGAGAAGAAGCCATAAACAAGCCATAGCACAGATGATGCCCAGGGCTTGGAGACAAAACCCACAGACCTCAACTACAGACCTCCTAGGTAGTAATTATACATGCTATTGCCTTTCATGTATTACCACACTTTAGCAACTCAGAAGTATGGGCAGGCTCACCTGCGCTCACCTCAGCCTCTAATTACCAACAAGCCTTGGCAGAGGAGATACTAGGAGAAGTTAGACTTAAGACAACAATAGATTAAAATCTTCTTGTGCAAATGCATTTGCCATGCTGGGTGCAACAATGTTCTCTTCCAAGTAAATAAATAGTACTTTTTAAAAGGGCAGAAATAGGACAAGGGGTAAAAGTTTTGACCAAAATTTAGCTTTAACTAAAATTTGGCTTTAACTAAGATTTAGATTAGAGATTAGGAAGAAGTTCTTTACTGTGAGGGTGGTAAGACACTGGAACAGGTTACCCAGAGAAGCTGTGGATGCCCAGTCTCTGACAATGTTCAAGGCCAGACTGGATAGGGCTTTAAGCAGCCTAGTCTTATGGAAGGTGCTTGTGCCTGTGGCAGGGGGTATATAGCTAGATGATCTTTAAGGCCCCTTTCAACACAAACCATTCTGTGATTTAAACCCTAGTCTTCTTTTTCTATTAAAACCTTCAAATAGAAGGGAAAGCCTAATCTATTTTCCATTAATCAACTTGAAAGGCCATATGACTTGATTGTATTTGAGGGCATGAGGTCCTTTGGCTCTACCCCTGAACTTGCAGCTTGAATATCGTATTACAGGCATGTTATTTGAGATCAAAAGGCAAGTGTCATGACCATACAGACCACACAGTGAGGGGTTTACAGTACTTCCATGCATGCATTCATGGCTCTTCAGTATCCTGGACCTTCTGATATCATAAGATGACTCTGTTGAGGCATCTTCTACTGCTGCTGCAACCTTTAAGTTCTAATTTAATCTTTTTCATCCATGCTTCTTCATAGGTTTAATGGTCCCTTAAGTTGTCAACAGAGAGTTGTGTGGTGTCTTCTCAAGCCTGATCCCACTACACACAGATGCAATAATGAAATGCCAACTTCTGAAGGCAATACTTATTTCCAAGTTAATTTTTTTTTTTTTGTTTTCCACTTTTACTTAGGACTAGTTTAACATCCTTGCTGGCATCCCAGGCATCACATTTTGCAAACAGATGCCACATCTTCTGGAAAAAATAGGTACAACATTGTCTTCTTCTTGATAGCAGTCTAGGTAATAGGCGAAAGCTCCCAGCTGCACCATTTCCTGTCCTTGTCCCACCATTGGTCTCACAAGAGCCCTCCAGAGGCATTGATGTGGCCACCTTGTTTGCTCCACAGTGAGCAGAAACAGATCTGTTTACAATTGCAAATATCCTAAGGCTCTCAGGATATTTTTCTTCAAGCCACTCTTCTGAAAAGCAGATCCTCAGACAGTAAGTCTCTCTAAGAGAAGAGGTTTGTCCTTTCAGAAGAATTTTAGCCTCCTAAGTACCACAGCAGTACTTCTTGGAGCAGGGAATATCTGTGTGTTTGTTCAGCATCTGACATAATGATTCTCTCCAAGGTATAAATACAATCATGCACAATAATTTTTCACTGGGAGCAAAACTATTTACTCCTGAATTAGTTAGGTGGGAAAATAGCATTTCAAAGGTCCCAGAGCCATTCATTCACAACCTGTAAAGGTGCACATCTGTAATTTGAATTGTGTGGGACACAAAAGCATCTTAAATGGAACCTGCCTTCCAGGAAGAGATGTCAGTTCAACTCAAGAAATCATGCTGAGACTCTCACAAAAATAGGCATCCACAGTTCGATGCAGAACCATTTCAGGGCAGTAAATCTGACATAAAAGTTATGCTAGAACACACTTTTCCTATGCTGGCCTAAAACAACCAGCCTGGATCTCTGCTCTGTGCATCAGTCCTGGCTTCCAATCCAGTATCGCCACATTTTAAGTTTCCTTTTACAAAGACACCATGTGTGGGTCCTTGCTAATGCCTCTGAAGTTTAGTGTGCACCAGGTTGCTGCAAAAGGGCAGTTGTTTAGTAAAGAGCCCAGGACATATGGTACAGAAATATGGAATTTTAGTAGAAATGCCCTGAAATAAGATATAAGCACAGTTAACAAATTTTACAAAGCTTCCTAAAAAAAAAAAAAAAAAAAAAAAAAAAAAAAAAAAAAAAAAAACAAAAAAAAAAAAAAAAAAAAAAAAAAAAAAAAAAAAAAAAAAAAAAAAAACAAAAAAAAAATAATAAAAAAAAAAAAAAAAAAAAAAAAAAAAAAAAAAAAAAAANAAAAAAAAAAAAACAAAAACAACAAAAAACCCAAAAACAAAACAAAAAACAATGCAATAAAAACAAACAGACATAGATAGTGCTTGCATGAGCTCTGCAGAAGACACTTTGAAGATACTGTAATGATCCTAAGTGGAAGACTATTGTACATCAAGGTGTTAGTGATCCACACAACAGTTAACCTGGACTCCAAGCCCATGGTGTGTGATGCTGCACTATTCTGCAAATCCATCCTGGCCTTCAGGCAGTGCTGTGTTGCACAGACCTGCAGGGTAAACTCAGCCAGCTTACTGCAACAAAGGAACCTGCAGGCAGCTTCCTCTTGGTACCAGGGATTATGCAACGAGCCTGACCTTGTCTTTATCTAAAAGTACAGCAAGAAGTTCAGAAGTTTGACAGTATAAATGACAATTTGAGTTGGTTTATTGTAAAAAAAAAAAATCTATGATAGCTCAAATTATAAAAATGGGAAAACCTCTTTCATGGACAAGTTCTGCACTGCAAGCTACACATGGATCAGAGCCCCCTTCAGTGCTGCACAGACTTGGGTTCCCATTTCTAAGAGGATATAAGGTCTATGCTATTATCTCCCTACAGCATTAGCACTAATAACTAGCATTTGAAATGATACACTAGGGAGTCTGAGTGCCTTTCTTAGAGGGATCATAATGCACCAGCACCTCATGGTGCAAACCAGGCACACTTAAGAGTCCAGGTCAGTGCTGTTAAACAGTTATGATCCCCAAAATAAGTAAGGTATCTACACAATTTTTAAAAAAACTAAGAACAGGTAAGCTCTGCCTTTGCTAACTTCAAGCTATATATAAGAACAGTAATGCATAGGAGTCTTCACACAGAACTTTAAGATGAATCCTTAAAGATTCTTCTTCTGCTTAGTAAGCTGTCTAAAATTAGTCATATCACCTTAAGCCAATGTTTAGATTCCCTATATATTCAGCAAAAACAAAGAGGTGATTCAGGATAGCGATCCATTCCTTTTTTAAGATAGCTACCTAGAAAATACAAGATTAAGTTTCCTTTGCAGATGCATTTAGAGTGTACTTAGGAGCCAAGCCTGATCTTCAGCTCACTTAAGCTGCACATCTAACTGTTACAGGTTTAACGTCAAGTGAGGTGATTTCTACTAAAAGTTGGTACTGGCAAAGAAGTCTGAACAGATTGAAAGCAAAGGGTTTGTAATGTACAAAAACAACTATAGCCATCTGTTTTGTTATATTAAAAAGGGGGAATTCTGAGAAATACGTATGTCTGTCTGGTACTGCTGCATCCATTTGCTGTGCTATACCCTCAGTTTACTCCACACAATTTTGCAGGAGTTTCTTCAGATTGTAATGAATGATCCATTTGCTGACACCATACCAGAGTGATGTATTGCTCTGTCAGTGACTGTTACAACTCACCTCTTGTTTATGACTACTAGCATGCTCTGCATGCTTGCAGGCAGTTGTTGTCCTCAAGAACTAATTATGAATAGGTGACAGGCACTTGATCTATCTTCTGAGAACAGCCATTAGTACATTAATACACCAGGGTATTCTGTAAAGAGCAGGCTGCATAGGAAAATGCTGCTGTAAAGCAATTGCACACAGAATTACAACTAAAGGAGTAGAAAAATACAAAAGAATTGTGGCATTGTGAATGCAATAGGAATGTTTTCACATAGATTGTATTTGCTTCTATGTCATGTTATTAGTGTTTGTCTCAAGTTTAGGCTCCAGGTCAATTTTCTTTCAGATGAGAACTGAGCCTATGAGTACACTCTTGTCTGGAATTTAGAGTGGAGATGCACCCCTGGGGAAGCACAGGCAGTGGGTTACCAGAAGCAAAGGTTGCTTTACAGGCACAGAGCCACTTGGTCTGGGGAACTTGACTCCAGACTCAAGAAAAACTACCTGCAGATGTGTTTGTGTGTATATACATAAATACATGATGGACCTGGACAAAAAACAAACAAAAAAGGGCAAATTTTTACTATTTCTTTAAAATCAAAGCATGTTTTAAATGCTTTCATCCTCTACTTTAATGACTGAATTATCTACTAACAGTTTTCTGCTATTTGGCAACTGCAGATATAGAGCTGTGCACACACAAAGATAAACAAAACACACAGGTGATTTCAATCCCCTATTTAAAACACTGTTGAATTTAAGAACTCAAGGGAAAATAGTGGGATTAGGACTCTGTATTCCTCTAAATTTAAGTACTTATAGATGCCTTCTCTCACCATCTTAGATCAATATTTCTTAGTGATGTTCAAATGACATTCATCCTTGCTTCTTCTTTTCTCCAGTTCCTCCTTCTTACTTTCAAGAAAATAAATGCTAGAAAAGTGGTATTATTAAGTAGTCAATTCTGTTCTCAGATACCTCTGTTTTGGTTGGTTTACTGCAGGGCTTATCTTTATCCCAAAATACTAGAATTCACTAGGCTTTTGCTTCTTTCCCCAGATACATACTACTTATAGGGAACAGCTACTAGAAAATCCTAACTCCATCCACCAAGAAACACAAAGAACAGCTTCAGGAATGTATGCATGCATGCCAGTTGCATGATTGGGCACTTTCTAGCTGGGCTGTTGGGTATCGTCCAACTTGAACTTGGGTCCACTGTATCCCCAACAGGCTGATGCAGGGCTGAGTTCAGAATGCTTGCTGGGAACCTAATCTGTCATGTGCTCAACCAGACCACATCTTGTTTACTTCTCGCATGTGAACAAGAATGTTGTAGGACACTCAGTCTCTCATCTTCAAGAATGTTTGAGAGCTCAGTCTAACCTGCCTTTCCATGAATGCTTCAAAGTAAAAAGACAGGGGAACAGTAGACTTAAGAAAAACTCAAGAGGATTAATTGTTGAGGTAACTATGGTATTGATTTCCTTGCACCTCCACCTCCTTTTAGGCTCCTGCAAGCTAGCAGTGGATTTGATCCTTAGACTGAGATAAAAAATAGAAAAAAGAGAGTGAATTTCCCTATCAGGATGGAAGAATGGACCCAAGTGATTTTCACTGAAAGTCTTCTAATTGCAACACTACATTTACTACAGGCTATTTCTCTGGAAACTACGCACACTCAGCACCCAAGCACTTAAACCCTCCTCTGTGCTTCCAGGACACCCTTCAATGTCAAAACAGAATCAGAAAGAAGGAGTTAATCCTCCAAAAGGCAAACGAGAAATATGGTGAAAATACTGGGATTTAGCTGGGAGATTAAGAAAAAGGAATATTAGCTAGGACAAAGAATTGGAAAAAAGTAAATCTAGGCTTCTGACCTTCCCTGAAATACTGACAGTCAAGTGAAAAAAGCAATCAACACAGAGATTTTCAGACCAGAAAATCCCAGGATCATGTTCACTCAAGGAGGCAGTTTTTTAATTGATCACCTACATTCATAACACAGTTCAGTGTATTGTAGAAAAGAAATAGAAGAAAAAAAAAATATACCCAGCTCCTGCAGTAGCAGACAACCAAAGACAACCAAAGAGTACAAGGTGTGTTGGATGTTCCTAACTAAGCCTTCTCAGGAGCGATGTCAGCAGTACCATCCTGTGTCCCCGGTCACCTACGACAGCCATTGAGCACCTCAAGGCTGCTGCACTGCCTGCAGTTCTGTCTCAATGACAGCACCGGAGCTGCCTTACGTCATGCTCAGGGTGCTCTGATATGTACTAAGTTCACCAACACAGGCCAGGGGCAACATTCAGTATACCCTGCTTGCAGTGCTGCTGCCATGTGGGACAGAAACCTGTTCTTCTGGTGGTCCCCTAGCACTTCCCAGGACCCAGCTTGGACATATTGTCCCTGGCAGCTAAAAGACATCATGGCAGAGATTGCAGTGATATAAAACTAGGACTCACAGTAAGATCTACAACTCCACTTGCAGCAGCACTTTGAAGCAATATTTAGAGACACTTTGTTTTACCTCTACATCAGAAAAAAAGATAATTTCCATATTCAAGGTCAAAATCATCTTAAACAAAAAGAGCCTATCCCTTCAAGCAGCAGTCCCAAAAGGTGTACAATTCATTTTGCTGTTTTGTATGTATCATGCCATTTTGTCAGTTCAACAGACTGTTGAACTGTTTACAGCCCTTAAAACCTATTTAGTTGCTATGGTTACCAGCTCTTCAAAATCTCACTACTAGATAAAAAAAACCTCACATGTGAGGTCTGATGATTCTGCCATGATTTTGCCTGCTTTTGCAAGAAAATTGTTCACATTAAGGACCTTAAGAGATAAAGGGTGGTATAAGTCAAGAGCAAAATGCTGGAAAGATGTTTCCTCTGAGCCTTGCAGCTTTAAACTGTTATATTACCTACTCAAACAAACTGGTTGCAACACAAAACCACTGAAAATATAGCAACTTCAGAACAACATGATGTTCAAAGTTCATATTTGTAGCAGATATATTTTCAATTTCTACATAAATGTAATATGAACATTCAGATCTTCAGACGGTCTACAACTGATTAACAGTATTGGGACAGAGAACTACATCAGCTAAAGATCTTGCCACAGATATGTACAGTTTTACAAGCTTTGCCTAATTTTCTATCAGTTTGTATTAATCAAATCACTTGACATTATTAAAGATATTTACTACA
Organism: Agapornis roseicollis; assembly: GCA_002631895.1. Lineage (NCBI taxonomy): Eukaryota > Metazoa > Chordata > Aves > Psittaciformes > Psittacidae > Agapornis > Agapornis roseicollis. The sequence goes on from NDXB01014390.1 coordinate 64,322, forward strand.
GACATTAAACTACACTGTGAAAAGCCTTATAAACACAGATATAAGATCATATGAGTGCTTTCATTCCTCACCAGTTCTTGATTAAGGTAAATGCCAGGAAGCCCATGTAAAGCAATGATTCTGTAAGACAGAAGCCAAAAGCTAGACCCTTAAACAGTAAGTATCTACATAATTCCTTCAAACCACATTAATTTACTCTAGCTGAAATTTTGGCCCAGAGAGCATTGCCCCAGCATTATTAATACAAAGAACTGATTTCTTCCAGGATACAGAAGTAAATTATGATATCAAGTTAATTTAAGGTGATAAAACTTTTTAAAACCTGTTACTAGATTGCTCCAGATAAAGGTTTTCAGATGCTTTGAATCAGAGAAACAAAGACATCCAGTGGCTCAAAGAACAATAATAGTATACACTTTTAAGTGATATTAAAAATGGTATGTTATTAAACTAGTTTGAAACATGCTATTATCTTTTATATCTAACATTTAATACTCAGATAAAGTAACAGCTACAAAATTGGCTTATAATGTTTCAAAAAAATAAACAATTTAATAGGGCAACAAAGTGATCAGGCCAAGTCATCATGGGTTTATGAAAGGTAGGTCTGTCTTGACTAACCTAATCTCCTTCTGTGACCAAGGTGGCACCCCTAGTTAATGAGGGAAAAGCTGTGGATTTTGCCTACCTATACTTCAGTAAAGAAGGGCCACGAGGATGGCGAAGGGTGTGGAGCACAAGTCTTATGAGGAATGGCTAAGGGAACTCAAGTTATTTAGTCTGGAGAAAAGGAGGCTCAGGTGAGACCTTATCACTCTCTACAACTACCTGAAAGGAGGTTGTAGCAAGGTAGGTGTCAGTCTCTTCTTTTAAGTAACAAGTGCTAGGACAAGAGGAAGTGGCCTCAAGTGGAGCTGGGGAGGTTTAGATTGGATATTAGGAAAATATCTTCACCAAGAGGGTTGTCAAGCATTGGAACAGGCTGCCAGGAAAGTGTTTGAGTCACCATCCCTTGAGTTATTTGGTAGATGTGGTGTTAGGGGCATGATTTAGTAGTGGACTTGGCAGTATTGGGCTAATAGTTGGACACAATGATCTTCAGTGTCTTTTCCAACCTAAATGATTCTATGACTCTACAATTCTAATTTCAAACCATCAACATGGAAGTTTGCTTTTCTATGTTGCTACACATTATCCAGTTTAAAGTGCCCCAAATGCAAGTGAATCTATTCCTTTGAATACAGAAGCCAGGCAGTTAAAGAAATTCAAGCAACAAAATGTTTCCTCATGTTACATAACTAGACAAGAAACCAAGAGATGATCTATAAAAAAAAATGTGTACTTTACTAAATATGAAATATTGGAGGGTTTTATTTCTTAACATCAAACAAGTCAGCATCCCTTCACAAAAGATTTATTTCCACCATACATTGGAAGTCAAAATGTGGCAATGAAGATAAATGTGCCATTTTTCTGCGGATAAGACATTAAAGAGAAGCTGTTCTTACATGATGAATAATAAGAGACTCACAGAAAATTAAGATGGTATAACACAGTTCTTCTTCCAGCATTTTTCTGTATGGGTGTATATGGACATAAACTGGTCAGTCTCATTTCTAACTTCATAAGAAAACACAGGAAACCAGCTGTGAACATTTTCATGGAGTATGGAGTGATTGAAAGAGGAAGAATCAATAGAGACAGACAAAGCCATGGTTTACCCAATGCAGTCATCACAAGCTCATATGCTGGTTTATACCTTCAAAATTAGTTTTAACATTATGGATTTTGCAATGGAAAACTAAATGAAAATCTAATTTGACCAACAGAATTCCTTTACAAGCCTTTACCATTTATTAGGACGCTGCTTTCAAATTTAGTATTAAAATCAAGCTTGAAAGGGAATAATTATCACTTTATTATCATTGTAATTATAAAAGAACAATCTGATCCATGTTGCATTACCTTGACTCCATATCCTTATCTCCAGTTTATAGCTAAATACCTTCTCATTCTTTAGCAGATTAGCAAAAACCAAAACAAACCAAAAAAAAAGTCATTAGCAATGGTTTGGTTTCCAAATTATATTCAAACCCCTAAACATTAATTAGCAACAACTAAAAACATCGGTGTTATCAGCATTGTTCTCAGACTAAAGTCCAAAACACAGCACTGCACCAGCTACTAAGAAGGAGAAAAATAACTGCTACAGCTGAACCCAGGACACTCTCCTTGATTTCCCTCTTCTGAATGTTCAGTGTTACACTCTACTTACCTGTGACTAAAAGCAAACTCATTTTCTCTGGGCCACTTGGCAGATTTGTGTCTTGTTTGTTCAGTCTTTAGGCAGTGGGGTAATGGCTGATGACTGCAGTGCTGCATCACTATGAAAATTCAAATAGCAAATAACCATACAGTTGAAGTAGATGGAAATAAGTCAATAATGAAATGAATGTCACATTACCTGTGGGACCACATAGATACAGAATATCTATTGGCACTTAAAAAATCCATGAGTCAATTGTTTAATTTAGTTGAGCCAACACCTTTAACACTCTAAAAAACAAGGCTAAGGACACTAGGTTTTGGTGACAGACAGTGAAAACACCTTATGCAAATATTGACCAACAATATTGAATTACATTTGTATGCTAGGTTTTGAATATAATTTGGAAACCAAACTATTGCTAATGATTTGGTTTGATTTGGTTTGGTCCTGCTAAACTGTCAAAGAATGAGAAGACTAACCCTGACTTCCCTCCAATCATCACCCTAACAGAGAATGAACATTGATGAAACCAGATGAGCTCAGCAGTGACCAGCTGATTTCAGCAGTGTCATCAGCAGGCAACAACCCAACACTACACAATGTCTCTCCTTCCCTGAAAGACTGTTACAAGAGATGAAGCCTGACATCATGGACTGAATGAATTCAGCAAATTTTATAGTGATGGTCCATGGGCTAAAGAATGATATCTCTGTGTGCGTGTGTGTGTGTGTATATATATATATATATATATAAAAGACAAAAGCTATGGTATATTGAAAAATGTGGGATCTGAGCATGACATGAATGGTACAGAATAAGGGGTGGATACTGTCCTGGATTCAGTTGTAGCAGTTATATTTTCCTTCTTAGTAGCTGATACAGTGCTGTGTTTTCAACTTTAGTCTGAGAACAACACTGATAACACTGATGTTTTTACTTTGATCAAGGTCTTTTTCAGTCTCATTAGCTGCCAGGGAGGAGGGGAAGTTGAGAAGAAGCACAGACAGGACAACTGACCCAAACTAGCCAAAGGAGCACTTCATGCCCAGTATAGAAACTGGGGAGAATTACCCAGAAGACACAGATTGCTGCTCAGATAGGGCTTGGTATTGGTCAGCGGGTGGTGAGCAGTTGTATTCTCTTCCCTTGTTGTTTCCCTTGTCATTATTATTGGTGGTGGTGGTAGTGGTGGTTTAGTGTTTTACCTTGGTTGCTGTACTGTTCTTATCTCAACCCATGGGATTTGCATTCTTTCAATTCTCCTCCCTGTCCCTCCAGGAGCTAAGGGGAAGAAGGAGGGGAGCGAGCAAGTGGCTGCATGGTTCTGAGTTACTGACTAGGCTTAAGCCATGACAGAAAGAAACCACAATTTTAGTTTGGACAATGGTATTCACATGTGATTTGAGAGACACTCCCTCCATTTATGGTTGTCCCTTCAAAAAAAAAAAAAAAAAAAAAAAAAAAAGGCAGAAAAGCTAATCCCAAAATTTTTTTTTTGTTTGCTTAAATACAATCTTTTCTTATGTGCTTGTTTATAAATGTATGATCAGTATGTTAAATTAAGTTTAATGTATTATTTTGCTTATTGAAAGCAATCATGTACTGTACATCTCTAANCCCCCAAGAAACCCTCCATAATTGTACACTAATATTTTAGTGCACAGAAATGCAGATTACATGTTTTCTTACAGTTCCAAAGGCAGGTAGAAGTTTACCAAAAATGCTTGTTGAGTGCCTGTACTAAAGAAAATATAATTCACTCTTGCATCTTTTGCTTCTTAAAAGCAGCAGGTAGAATACAGGCATTTTCTGTCTGCTTGCTTTCTTGAAGCATGAACAGTCATTAAATTTCACTGGAAAAAAACCAAGATTGTTTCAGAACTTCATGTCTCAGACTTTCCCAGTAATGTCTTCCTGGGCATACATCCCCCCTTGGGGCTGGCAGGAAATGTTCTTTTTCCTATCATCCCTATCAAGCAGTGTCAAAACAGCCCCTTATTTTTTTTTTCACTGCATCTGATGAAGCTTCTGAAAACTTCTGTTATCCTTTTCAAGGGAAAGCATTTAGTGCATTTACAGTTCTAACATTTAGACCTACAAATACGTGACTTGATCATCAGAGCTAATTATCATCTGCAGTTCTGTATGATTCCTGAAGGATGGCCTAATGCACATTAAAGAGCTTATAATTTATGTTTAAAGATATTATTGCGCACATTAAAGCTCATTGTCTCATCTGTGCATTCAGAAACAAAAGGAGAAAGCAAAAACTTCATCTGCTCTTTCTTTCTGGAGGCCAGCAGTAAAATGCCAAGTTCAGATATTGAGCTGGTGATGAACTGCAATCACGCCAATCACCCATAAAGCTCAGTGTCAACAGCACAGATGGGATTTGACTGAGCCAGTCACCTTTAGTGTCTTTTATAATCAATGCAGAGAAAGAGTCACTTAGATGTGATTCACCTCATCCCAAAGGAGAAGTCTAAAATAAGTCAGATGAGTCATGCCCCAGAAATGCTTATTTCTCACTGAAGACTTTGATGGGAGCTGTGGAGGTCTACCTCAGATATAGTTAACTACATTTCTGAGGTCTAAAGTTAGGTAAGGTAAATATCAGATGTGTCTATATTCCTGCCTACTCACTTTGAGGAAAAAGGTATGAAATGAACACAAGTAGTTTCATTAACAGTGAAAAAATTATGTTCTACCAGAGAATAATGACTTTTTAAAATAAAAATAAGATCCTGTAGACAAAGCAAGCATTTTTATTACATTTTATTTTTATTATGCCTTTGGTGACTGGTTATCAAACTAACAGCTATTGAGTAGAACTCGGAAGGACCCTGAACAATAATGTATCTTTCTTACTCTAGAAGTCCTTTGGCAACACAATAATAGATATACACAATGAAAGGACTATGGGAACAGACAGAAGCAGGGTGCTGCTGGATGATTACTCTCTGCAATCAAAGGAAAATGGTTGAGAAAAACAATGAACAAGAAAGAAGGCCAGGGTGGACAACAAGTACTCCCTCTTAGCTGAGAATGTGCTAGAAAAATACACTGCACACCAGAAAACGTCTAGAGTACTAGGGAAATTAGGCTAAAGCAAAGGAAGGCAGTGAGTTTGAACAGTAATTGGGAAGGTTTTCTTTTCACAGTTGTAGGCTGGTGAAAAGTATATTCCTCATTATCAGTTTGATGGGTCTAACAGCTTCTACCACAGTGGCAAAGCAAATTAAAAATTAAAGCTAGAAAACATTTCTTCCTATTGGTTATCCAGGGACACTGAGATTATATGGCAAATCCAGAGTATTCCTGGAAAACTGGGCTATATATCATAATTCATAATTCATAAAAGTCATACCTGTCCTCAGTGAAGTTGTCAGCAGAGAGAAGAATTAAAAGAATGCTTCGTTTTCTATTTAAAGTGCTCTAGGAGAGGTTCTAACCACTTTTACTACTTTTTGATGTATTTTTAGGGATAAAAATAGGAGAGCTTTTTATAAAAAGTGGCAGGCTTTTGACTGAAATTAATAATTTGATCATTGCTATATTAGGTTATGAAATTCTTCACTGTTTTTCTTCATAAAAATTGGTAATGCAGCAGGAAGTAAAAGATACCTGTCATGGTTTATGTGTTTTATAGTGGTCAGGACAGAGTATTACCTGGTACTGAAGGACTGTATCTGCCAAATAATACACTATTTTAGAATCTGCTATGAAAAATTCACCCCATGTGTTTGTTTTGTGATCCTCCCCCGCAAAAAAAAGTTGAGACAACATGATCTGATCACTAGTATTCATATAATTTTTCTGTCAGTTAACAGAATATTCAGCTCTTTGGACCTTTGTGACTGTGGCTATCTGATCCTAGTGGGGCATCTCTAGCAATACCCATAGTGGTTAGCTCTTGGATTCCCCTCAGTGTTTCATAACAGCTGCATTACTGGTAGAAGAAAGATGAAACTCTGGGAAAATCCATGGATAACTGGCTGAAACTGGCTCTACTTGAACCACTGGGGATGCAGTAGCCAGCATAGAATATGTGGACCCTGATAAAAATGCACATATTCTTTTCCTTCACTGATAGCAATAGCACAGTTGGAAAACAGCATTCACTAGGTCCTGGAGGAAAATATCCAGGTTCTGAAAAACAGAGACATAATATGCATGGTAAATGTGTCCACTGTCAGAATGCATAAATTACAATGTGTGATCATTGATTTCTCGAACTCAAGATGGAAAGGTACTCCTTATGATTCTGGTAGTTGTGGGTTCTCTCAGAGAACACTGGATGTGATTTTTGATGATTTTATAATATTGGGCATGCCATGTTTCAAGAATGGGGTATATATTAGGGCCCTTATTGTTAGTGCCAGTCCAAGACTAATGATACTAAAAACATAGGTTTTGCATAACTTGTCACAGCAATTGTCACATCAGGCTTTCTAGTACCACACTGCTGTGCCACAGCTGGACAGCAAGATAATGGTGCCAGCTTCAATCTAGAGAAAACCGGATGCTTCCTGACCTCAATGAGGCAGTTGAAATCAGTGTCCTGCTCCTTAAGAGCCTGTAACACTTCCTAACATACGGTCAGGAAGGACATAATCTGCAATCACAGATTGCCTACTGCAAGTCATTCAGTCAGCCTCACGTTCACAGGCCCCAGTCTTCATGGGGGACTTCAACCACTCCAATATCTGCTAGACAGACAATACAGCAGGACAAAAGCAAACTAGGATGTTCCTGTAGTACACTGACAACAAATACCTCCTCCAAGTGATAGAGGAGCAAATGAAGAGAAGTACTGTGTTGGACGTTATATTCACCAACAGTGAGGAGCTTGCTGAGAATGTGAAGGTCAGACAGCCTTGGCAGTATTGACCATGAGATGGTGGAGTTCAGGGCACTTCATGAAGTTCAACAAGGGAAAATGCAAAGCCCTGCACCTGAGGAGGAACAACCATATGCACCAATATATGCTGGAGACCAGCTTGGCAGAAAAGAGGTGCCCAGTGCCAGGCCCAGAGGCAACAGGCACAAACTGAAACACAGGAGGTACTTATGTAGGACTTATGACCCACATGGAGGATTGTGCAGTGCTATCATTGACTGGTCAGGATGTATACAAAATCATCAACGTACAGTGAGTCTGAGCATAAGGCTGATGTAATCCTGTGACTCTTCCCTGATGTTGACATATTTACCTGAACCAAACCTATGAGTGATGTTACTCAGAACAGCATTGCCCTTGAGATGAACTTGGGTACTTAAAATGAGTGTTGCCAGATGTGCCTTTCCATTTGCTTGAAACTCAGGAGAGTTGAATGGTGAGATATGTCTGCCCTACGAGGTTGCTGGCAGTATTGAACTATATCTAGTTTGGATGCTCTGGCTTCATATCTCTCGCATGACACTGTAAGTGTGACCTTTGCCATTTGCTACTGGCTTCATTATCAACATGAAGCAATTTTACAGCTACTGTGCAGGATTTACTGGCACATTTTTAGTTACAGTTGAGAGACTTCATTATGCCTCAGTGAACAATGCAGTTCCCCAACAAGTTGGTGTATGTACTTCCCTACACATGGGCCAGAAGACAGATAAAAGTGTCAGCTGTGAATCAGCTATTATAACCAGAGGTACTTCTTCACTTTCTAAGCAGTAAAAGTGACTGCACACCCTGTCTTTGCAGGAACTGTGCACAGCAGTGCAGACTTCTCACTATTCCCAATTCTAACATTAAATGTTGGAGGCCAAGGGCTTACTCCAATGGTCTTTACCTCTTCCACTGGAGCTGTACAGACAAAATCTGCCTGTCAAGGACAGGCAAAGTGTATCATATTATTGTAAGTCTGCCTTAGTGTTGCTTTTCTAGCAAATGTTCCTAGTGTTAAAGAGGTAGAATCATAGAATAGTTACGGTTGGAAAGGACCTTAAGATCATCTAGTTCCAACCCCCCTGCCATAAGCAGGGACACCCCACACTAAACCATGCCATACAAAGCTTCATCCAATCTGGCCTTGAACACTGCGAGGGATGGAGCACTCGCAACTTCCTTGGGCAATGTGTTTCCAGTGCCTCACCACCCTAACAGGAAAGGATTTCTTCTTTATATCCAATCTAAACCTCTCCTGTTTAAGTCTGAACCCATTACCCCTTGTCCTGTCACTACAGTCCCTAATGAAGAGTCCCTCCCCAGCATCCATATAGATACTTTAGAAAACATTGGAATGGAGATCATTGTCAGTGAAAACCACACAAACTAATGTTTCTTAAGATACAAGGTATTTCCTGATAGAAATATTTTTTCTTCTCACCAAAATTAGTGCCAAGCCAGGATGTAATTCAGTTGCATGAACATTATACTGACATTTAAGATGTCGTAAGGCATCTTAAGGTCTCCAGGGAATTAGAAGGGCTTATTAAGTAGTGTTTTGAGATCATCAGAACCATGGTGGCAAAGATCAGTCAAGGGCTGCACTCTGCAGCTATCAGGAGCCGTCTATCTAGCCTGAGTAGCCTGGGATGAGCAGATACTGCAACCCAAACAGAGCTTCTCTCGTGTCTTAACCCCAGCTGGAAGCTAAGCCCCACAAACTATTTACTCATTCACTGCCCCTTTGAATGAGAGAAAGAATCACTGGAGTAAAAGTGAGAAAACTCATGGGCTGAGATAAAGACAGTTTAATAAATAAAGCAAAATCTGAACACACAAGCACAGTAAAATAGGGAATTCATTCACAACTTCCCATTGGCAGGGAATGTGATCTTCATGGGAAGACAAGTGCCATCACTCTGAATGTCCCCCCTTTCCTCCTTCTTCCACCAGCGTTTATCACTAAGCATGGCACTACATGGTATGAGATACCCTTTTGGACAGTTGGGGTTAGCTGTTTCAGCTGAGTCCCCTCCCAAGTCACTTGTGTACTCCCAGTCTACTCACTGGTGGTATGAGGAATAGAAAAGGCCTCAGATCTGTGAAGCACTGCTCAGCAAGAGCTAAAATATCCTTGTATTAAGACTACTGTCATCACAAATTCAGAACAAAGCATCATACAAGCTACTATGAGGAAAATTAACTCTACTCCAGCCAAAACCAGTACAGCTTCAAATCACGGAAGCTGCTTTCCAGGTTGAGGGCTGTAAAATCAGTACTTCACACTCCTAAGTGAAGGAGCATGTAACCTCTACCTGTGCAAGGTGTGCTCTGGTGGAGTCATTGAGGCAACAGTGAAGGAACTGCAGGAGGAAATCAGCAGATTACTCTGTATTAGGGAGGGAGAACAAGAAATAGAAATTATTTGAGGTGCTGTGAAAGGGCACCTGAACACCTCATCTGTGACAAAAGACTCAGAGATTTGGGGTTGTTTAGCCTGGAGAAAGCTGCTGGCAGACCTTATTGCCTCATTTCTATACTTAAATGGTGGTTATAAGAAAGATGGAGAGAGAATTTTTTAACAGGGCAAGGGACAAAGGCTAATGGCTTTAAAATAAAAAAGGTGCAAGGACAAGGGTTAATGCCTTTAAACTAAAAAAGGGTAGATTTAGAACAAAGTTCTTTACCATGAGGGTTGTGGGACACTGGCACATGTTTCCAGAGAAGCTGTGGCTGCCCCATCCCTGGAATTGTTCAAGGCCAGGTTGGATGGGTCTTGAGCAGTATAATATAGCACAAATCCAGTCTAGATAAAAAGGAACTTCCAAAGGGAATAGGTGATATGAAAGGGTTTCAAGAAGGCATATTTCTAACCTGCTAGTTCAGAGTAGATCCACGTTTTTAGACAGATAAAATCATTTAATATCAGTCCACCTTTACTGATTTAATTCCTTATTCAAGGTGAGGTTTACAGTACAGCTTAAGTGACATTCCTGTGTCACTAAAGATAGGTGTTAGCATCACAGAGTGGTTATTTTAATAAGAGTCAAAGAAAAAGGATGTTATTTTCTGTATCTGTCAAAAGTAGTTTCTACCCAGGCAATCCCAACTCAGTAAACTCAGGGACACCTTTGGATTAAGAAATGGCAGAAACAAAATCACAAAGTACAAGAGATAAATCTCTGCAAATGTTGCTAATGTCTGAATTGACTAAAAGATGTTAAATAACAGGAAAGTATTATAAATATTCCCCCACTTCAGATAAACTAATCATCTGTAGACGTTAAGGTGGCATTTAATAACTGGTGCTCCAGGAAAAGTGAAAAAAATCTACTTGCTGGTGAATGCTCTGGCAACAGCAGAGTGAAGTCAAGATAACTGGGTTTTTAACATAGTTAACAAAATAATCAATAGCTTTTTATTTTTATTAAATTACTATCAGTGTAGAGAATGACTGAAGTATGTTTTCCATTTACTCTGTGGAATTATATCTGCAAGAAGCTTGCAAACAATTTGATACAGAACCCTCATGATGAAGAGGCTCATATACCTTTATTTTTAGAGGGGATATGTAATGTACTGCCTTCCAAAGGCCCTGCAACAAGAAGGAAAAAGATCTTAGGGCTCAGTAATTGCCTGCTGCTTCAAAAAATTCATAAAAAGCATGGCACATAGGGAGCAGATATAACTATGAATGAACTGTGCTCTCAGTGGCTTTGTTCTCCTAGAAAACCTATCAGAATTTCTATTATTAAACAAAGTACATACAGCCTCAACAGGGAAAGCAGGGGGAGGAGAGATGTCATGATAATGAATATAAAACATGTTTTATTCCAAATACTATTCTCCTGAAGTTGGAATAACCAGATATCATTAAACATACCCCGAAGGTGCATAGATCAACAAGATGTACATTTCCATTTTTAACAAAGATTCCCACTTCCACTTGTTCTTCACTGTACACTTTTCTTCTGGTCTTTTTCATGTTTCACAGGATGAAGGACTGCTGCAGAATTTTCTGCAAAAGAATCCTACAAGTGCACCTGCCTGCCTGTGCTGAGGGAAAGTCTTCCAAACACATTTTCAACATGCCTGGACATCGCAGCTCTATGCATGAAAGTGGCATTACCCTTTGTGCTCTGAATTTACACTTCCTCTGCAATTTTTCACACACCTCCAGGGATCTACGGATCCCTGAAAAAAATTGCTGCCTTTTACACAAGCTTATATGAGATGTTTTTCTACCTTAGAGTCACTGAAATAGGAAAGCTTCCCATTCATCTTGCGTACTGACTAGAGCTGTACAACAGATAATGGCAGCGCTACTTAGCCTCTGACTCATCTCACACTAAACATACAGGCAAACAGTAGTGATGCATGTAAGCCAATGCGAGGCAGTTGAGGTTAAGTCCCTCCTCAGACTGTAGGTATCCACAGTGGCATGGAATGGGATAAGAGGGATGCACTCTGCACATAGAATTCCAGGAACCTTTATCCTGCCTCAGGGAGTCTTCATAAAGGGGAGCTGGGAGGGAAGTTGTGCAAAAACAACCAGGAGAAAGTCAATTATGGTAAAACAATAACCTCAGGACAGCTTTTCCCCAGCAGTAATGCTGACCTGAATATAAAGCTCATTTCTTTTTCATAGAGAAAGCATCTCAAAAAATCATTTCAGGTCTCAGAAAAGCAGCAGTAGCAGAGGCAAAAGTCAGGTGAGAAAAAATTTAGTCAGCAATAATGAAAATACTGTTTTCAATCACATTCAGAAAACAATGGAACTATGTTTTTAATAATCTCAAGATACTGTGCCCAAAGTAGTCCAGTTCATGTACACTGCTATGCATTTATGCCTGAGAAAATCAAATATGAGCAATTCACAATATCCATAACTAAGAAAAGAAAGCCTCTAATGAACAGGCCCCTTATTTATCTAACTCAATACCTTGTCTTCTACAGTAGTCAAAACAAATGACTGTGGAAGAGTAGGAACAGATCAAGAACATTCCTCATAATGCACCAGCTTCCAGCTACTTTCAGCCAAGGCATTTCCTGAGCTGTGTATGATAACTATGCATTTATTAATCCTCAGTTCCCTTTGAATACATGCAAACTCTTCCAACTGACATCCTTTGGCAAGGAGATCTCCAAGTCTACTGTTATGTTACTAGATTTATTTCGAACAATGCTCCTCCTAGACTGACCTGAAGCCATCTAGATCAGCATATGCCAATAGCAATTTTACAGACATGTATCACACCCTTCCTCAGTTACCTTTTTTGAATGTTGGAAAGACTGTTTACTACAGAACAGAACTGTATGCAGTATTCAAGACAGAAGTATACCTTACATTTTCATAATTATATAATGAGGTTATTCTATTATTTGCTCCTTTCCTAAGAATTCCTAATTTTCAGTTCTTTGTTTTGACCGCTGTTTAGTGCTGAGCTGGTATGTTTTCAGACTCGTCTGTCACAACCCTGTAATTCACCCTAGGGTGGAAATCATTTTCTCAAAGCATTTTTTTTTTAATTTGCTGGGAAGGGCTTCCTTAGGTGCATCCCTTCATATGCAGCTGTACCCTCTTTTACCTAAATAAGGGGCCCAGTTCTCTAGAAATGTGTGTTATTAGATATTTATGCATATGCAAATGCAATGTGAGCAGCATGTCATGTGAACATGGTAGCAATAAACAAAACCAGAAAATCAAACCTTTGTCTTGGATTATGAAAAGCTGCAAAACGTTACTGCTTTTGACTGCACTTATGAAAACTTCATATACAAAAATGTTTCTAAAAACAATGATAGTGCAAATAAATTTTCGGAAAACTTATAGTTGAAAGACTAAAATTCTCATCTTTGGAATATCTTATAGGTGGTCCCACAATCATAGGATCAACTAGGTTAAAAAAGACCTTTAAGAAAGATCATCAAGTCCAACCATTACCCCAGGACTGCCAAGACCACCACTAAACCATGTCACTAAATGCCACATCTACATGAGCTTCGAAAACGTCCAGGGACAGCGATTGACCGCTGCCCTGTGCAGCCTGCTCCAATCCTTGACAACCCTTTCGGTAATACATTTTTCTTAATATCCAATCTAAACCTCCCCTGGTGCAGCATTAGACAATAGGTCTGTGAATAAACATGAAGAAAAAATGCATACCAGCTTACAAAGGTGATGAACTTTGAGAATTAAAGAATACTATGCAACTTTGGTTTGGTAAGCACCAGCTCTGAGGTTATACTTAACTATTCAGATATATATTACAGCTATCATAATGATTCAGAAAGCTATGGAAAAAATAGTAATGCAGAAGAAATTATTACATAATGAGAGTTTTTAAAAGTCTGCAATAAATCCATCATCATCAGATGCATTTTCATTGAAAACTGTGTTTTGTTTTGTCTGCAGTATGGTACTACATTGGCAATGAAGTAATCATTATATTCATATTAAAATGATTAGTCATAATTGTCCCAGCAGACCATAAAATTTCCAGGATTAAGCAATGCTACAGGAAATAATTTCTACCTTGTTTTCTCTGTGATTATACCTTCTTTGAATATCTCAGTATATGCTTTTAAGGTTTTTACTTTCCCACCCTCATCTTCACTCTCCCATAGGAAATATCAGAATATTCAGTATATCTAAATACAAAAATATTGAAATATCACAAGTTAGAGGGTACACAATACAAATGAAAAGCAATTTCTGTGAAACAAAGGCATGCTTAGTCACCTAGTATTTTATCTAGTCTGAATAAGACAGGCTAACACAAGGAGATATCATTATCTCCAGTATGATTTAATCTTGTAACATAAAGCTTTGCTATGCAGTCAAAAAAAAAAATCAAACTAACAAAAAAACCCAACAGAGCTAGTTTTAGAACTTCTCTATAGATGGAAGATTATTTAAATCCTTTCCACAGAGATATTTTAAACAGTGTTAGCATGAATCCAAAGAAAATGCTATTTATTTTAAAAGATAAACTAAGGGAGTGGGAGCACAATGCATCACAAAGAAAGTGAAGGTAAACTGGCTTTTCACTAATGCATGGGTTTTGTCTAAGAGCTTTTATTTCACTTCTGTTTAGTTTCTATGGGCACAGCTGTCTCTTCAGAGGTAGTTCAGCACTGCCTGTATGTGCTGAGGAGGAGACCTAAGGCACAAAAGGAGACCATCAAAGAAGACTCTGTATAGAGAGCAGCCCTTCAAGGCTAGGGACCGTGAGTATGGGGGCCTGCCACCAGCTGCTGCATTTTATCATCACCCCAAACCAAGGACCTACCTGGTCCCATACCCAGCCTCATGTTCTGTTCCACAGCCCAACACCCAGCCCCAAGGTGGCACAGCCTCATCCATGCTGCTACCAGGGCCCTGGCAGAGGGATGGATGTCATGTGTGGAGTGGAAGGAATTAGAGAAGCTCTTTACAGCTGGAAGCAGGAGGCTGAGCTGAAATTTTCATTGCTAGTCTGTTTTCCAATGTAATTATATGAATTACTGATTAAAATCCTCTGCCCTGGCTTGCTGAAAACAATGCAATCTGTTTTATAGCACAGCCTGATGTTTATGAAATTCCTTTTTCTAAAGGAAATAATAACCAAAGCCATGCTAATATCTGCTAAGGAAGTAACAGCTAGGAATGGCATGTTTTCACAGAACATTATGGAAAACACCTTCTTGGAGGTACCCAGGTCGTGATTTGGTAGCTAGATGACATTAAAGCATGTGCAATTAAAGTAAGAATTTATGGAATAACCTGTCAAATCTCGACAAAGAAAATTTGACAAAGATATTAAAAAACAAAAGGAAATACGGATATCTAAAATGAAGTGCAACTATTTGCAAAGGTAACTAATTGTATGAAGAAAGAACTGTTCAGATGAATAGACCCTTCTTTGGCTACACAGTTGTGGAGAGCAAAAAGTATATCTCAGTTATTTGCCAACACAATGCTGTGGTGTGATACTAGAATAGTTTTACTGGTTCTATACTCTAGACAGAAAAACGTTTTACAACCTCACCCACTAGCCTAACGAAGTTCTCCTGTGCTGTTCTGCAGAAGACACTTTTAAACTTAAAAGGTACCTTAAACATCCCTGAGATGCAAAAAAAAACCAGCTTTCTGCTCCAAGAAGAGAAGAGCCATTCCAGTTTCTTTGAGCAGGAAGCAGCAGTCATTCTGGCTAAGAAGCAGAAATATTCACAGCATTTTTCTGCAGATAGGATTTGTCAATAACTGATCTGCAGGCAAAGAAAATTATTGCAAAATAGATTTGGCTTAAATGAAAACAAACAAACAAATTCAGATTCTTGCCAAAACAGGCAGTGTTCAAAACCCTGTTCAAGTCTGGTAACATATTACATTAAACCCCAAAAGCAAATGTTTTGGTTTTAAGCACATGTTAAGAAAATGAAGGAGAAGATGGACTAGATTCACAAAGCTGCTGCTGCCTCACTTCCTTAGTTCTGTCTCAGACTTCCTCCAAAATGCCTCAGCTCTGATTCATACCTTCACCAACGAATTTTGTTCTAATTCATCTCTGCAGGAGCAAGTTTGTCTTAGTTTCACAGAGCTGTGGTAAGAACACCAGGCTTGTTATCAGCAAGGGAGAGGACTTGCTTTGAGCCTCCCTTTTTAATAATCTTTTACCTTACACACATAACTCAAGGTCCAGTGCAGCAGCAATTAACACCTTCCAGGTGAGTGCCTAATTCACCAGGTGAGAGAAACACCCTTCTTCATGCTCTGCTTTTTGAACCCACACTTGTTTGATTTACCTACTAAGAGACATTGAGTCCCTTTTTAGGAGAAATGAGAGAAAAGCCACCCTTTCTGTCATATTTGAGTGGATTTGAGTGGATCACCCAGTTCTGCAGAAATGTTATTGTCAAATAACTGGAAAAAGATAGTCTTGGAGCTGTGTAACATTGTGCATGAAATAACTCCTTGCCTACTACATTATGGTACTGCTAAAGTCATTGGTTTGGCCCACGATTATATTTTTATGTTCTACTATAGAATTATTTGGCCCATGGTTTGGTTAAGTTATTCAACAGGGGGTAAAAGGGCCTTCGAATTTTCTGTGAGGGTCTTCACTTTTCCAGGCAGCTATTAACTCAAACGTAATATTTTCCTTTTCAGTTATGCCTTAGGTAGCCTGTGGATGACCTTTACAGTTCAGATCACTTAATTTTTTTGTACTTCTCATACAGCCTCAGGTTCATCCATCTGCATTGCAAAACCCACAAAGACAGTTTTGGTTCCCCAGCCCTTAAATGCTGTTACTCCATATCACATAAATGGAATGCACTATTTAGCATCACCAAAGTTTGCAGGAACAAGGAACTCCTTATAATTGCCTTTTTAGAAGAAGAGCTTTCAAAGGAAATAAAGTCAGTGAGAAGCATGAGATATAATTGGATAACATGATTGCAGCACACCACACAGCAATTCAAGAAATTCCCCAACTCAGCCAATATTACCCAGTAATTAAAAATATCAATCACTTCTACATTCCTTTCTCATGCAGAGACAGGTTGAAACTTCAGATACCTATATTCCTAGGGGGATAAACCACAACACCCATGGTAATTTTGTCTTGTTCGAGTTTCCATGGAAACAGTGTTTATGGTATTGCAGTGTTATCAGGGAAAAAAATGAGCTATAAATAATAAAGAGCCTAATGTTGTTTCCCTTGGTCTTGCTGAACAGCTTCAGGCACTGAGACAGATGAACTGGATAGAAATGGAGGACAGCAGCTGTAACACCAATGCTTATTATCGGCTGTGCTTCATTACTGGAAAGTCCATATTTCTGCCTGTCCTGGTTTAACTCCAGCCAGCAAGTAAGCACCACCCAGCTGTTCACTCACTGCCCCCTCAGCAGGCTGGGGGGAAGTGAATTGGAAGGGATGAAGTGAGAAAACGAGTGGGTTGATATAAATACAGTTTAATAATTGAAATAAAATTAAATAGTAGTAATAGCAATAAGAATAAATTGTAATGAAAAATAAAATAACAAAGAGAGAGAAATAAAACTCAGGAAAGGCAAGTGATGCAAATGAAAACCATTGTTTACCACCACCTGACCACTGTCCAGCTAGTTCCTGAGGAGTGGATCCCAGCCCACCTTCTCCCAGCTTCATATGCTGAGCATGATGCCGTATGACATGTAATATCCTTTGGGTCAGTTGGGGTCAGCTGTCCTGGCTGTGTCCTCTCCTAGCTCCTTATTCACCCCCAGCCTATTCCCTCATGAGGTGGTGGTGGGAGAGGCAAAAAATGCTTTGACTCTGTGCAAGCACTGCTCAGCAATAACAAAAATATCCCTGAATTATCAACACTGTTTTCAGCACAAATTCAAAACAGAACACCATGCTAGCAGCTGTGAAGAAAATTAACTCTACCCCCAAGCTAATGCTACAGACAAACCAATACTACAGACAAATCCAGCACACTGCTAAATCTTCGTAATGTGATGGTGCCAAATTACCTTTTATTAACTATTATAACCACTAAATATCTAGCTTCCTTAGAATAATTGTCTATGCTGTTTTCACGCTAATAATTTGCAGAATTCTAACTTTTCTAAAACATTTAGCCTCACTTCATATTTTGCTCATCTAGTTACCATGTTTCAACCAGAAACAGATACTTGTTTGTTTATACCTCCTATTCTGGATTCCCATCAGCACTATAGGAAACCACCTTACAATTATGCTTGCTGATATGCAAAACTTCACATGAACATATATTACCCGAAAGCTAGGCAGCTCTCCCTTGAAACATAAATGAGTCACTTTGTAGAGGCAGTGATTTTTATCTATTATTTCTGTCATGTTATTTAGTCAAAACAGGTGGGCCTAAGTTATTGCACACTCAAATGTTGGTAAATAATTGATCCAGTTGTCAGAACCTCTTTGTCAGCACTTTTGTACTCTGTAATTTTGAGAACTGATGCAATAGAAATAGGTCCTGTGAAATGTTTGGTACAGTCAAGCCCTGCTGAAAACAGGGGCAATTGAAAGCACATTCCACACTTCACAGGAGGCCTTCAGGACCATGTTGACTTGGAGGACTTAATCGCTTGTAAGAGGCCATAAATAAGCTGGCTCCTTGTCACCCAACTTTCCTTAAATGTAGAGAGAATCTATAAAGTTTCAGCACTGTAGAATCAAATCCAGACAAAATAGGTAAGAAGAAAGTACTGCATCCTTCCTTTCCCATGGCTATAATATCTTACTATACCTTTATAATTCTTATACAATCAACACTTCTGTTTGTAATGTGAAGCCTAGGATGAAGGCCCTTCTGTATTCCAGAAAAGAGATTTTAAGACTGATTTCTAAGCCTGGTCTCACATTTTTTACAAGGATTTCTTAACAGCTGCTTTTAATTGCTGGTATAAATGAGTTCTCTCTTAAAATGTGACAAAGTTAGCCCTTTTTGTAAAAATATTTCAATATTCTTTGGACCTGAGAGACAAACGCAACCTCACCTGCTATTAGAATGTTCACCCCTGTAATTATAATTAATGTAATTAACAAAGTCCCTATGTCCACATAAATAACCATAGTCTCTAAGTTTGGATCCCATTTAGCTTTGCAATTCAATTTCATCACTGATTGTTTTCTCTAGCAACACTCCCTATGAAATGAATGACCTAGCCAGGAGCAGAGTCTTCAGAGAATCTTCATAATGAACAGTAATAGAAAACATTTGCAAAGGAAATTCCTGTTTAAGCCTACACTGGCAATTGCTGCTTCATGCTTGTGAGCTGCTTCTCTCTCTTAAAAATCTTGTTTTCAAACTGAGTGTCTCGCGAACAGCATTATTTTTATCCCTCTTCTATGTTTATGTTCAAACTCATGGTCTAAACAATACTTTGTCTAAGGACTTCACCTTAGAAGTTAATCGTGGATTAATCCATGGATCATGGATTGTGAAAAAATATATTGATTCAATTTGTGTATCTTAAAAAATTTGAGACAGTGTATGAAGATTTCTTTGCAGGGTCCATATCTGATGTGCAATAAATTCCAGTGTCTAAAGTTACTTTCAGTTTAAAAACAAAACAAAACAAAAACAAAAGAATGAGATTCTCATCCTGGTGGCAGTCATTTTCCATGAGAAAGCTGGCAACAGAGACATAGCAACACTTCAGGATGTGCAAATGCAAGATGACAAAAACATCAGTACAAAAGCAGCAGCAAAGCACTGCCACAGCAGCTTCAGCGTGCCTGGGTGACAGCTCTCACAGCTGCCAGTGAAAGGCAGTATTAGAGGGTAAGGGCTGCCCAGCTGCAAAGGGAAGCCCCTGAGCATCATAAAGGTTCAGGCAATTGAGGAACTACAAAACAGATTAAAACATTTAGAGGGAAAAAAAGGCCTCATGCTCAGAAAAGGACCAGACAGTGGTTTTTCTGCTGGCAGTGATTATGCTTCATTTGCATCACTGCTTGATGTGACCAGTATTTGACTTGTGAAGCCTTTCTAGATTTTCCTATAGCTGACTGAAATTCCCCAGCAAAAATTTACAAGCAGCACTGGTGCAAGCAAAATCCATACCAAGTTATAGTGATTCATTTGTATTGCAGTGACACATAGGGGCTTCTTAGCAGGATCAGATCATATCATTATGTATTGAACAAGACTGTAAGTGAAGATGTCTGTGCTTATTGCATGGGGGTGGACTAGACTTAAAAATCCCACTGAAACTATGATTCTGTGATTCTATGAGAAGACAGAAACTTGTCCAACATAGACACAAATTAAAAAAACATATTTTTAGCTATGTTATTAAAAGATCAGCATTAGAATTATAGACTATTAATATATGTGGCCTTTCTTTTGCATGTGTACAAATTAAATGTAGTGTTCCTAAATTCCACTTGCAAGTATTTGCATGGACACGCACAACTTCCTGTGTTAGTCAACTTCTGTTTCTAGGCTAAAAGCTTGTGTTTGAAACATTGTTGCAGTGAAGGTGAGAAAAATTATGAACCACATAGCATTAATGTACCTGAGTACAGTGATCACAAGTTTTTCTAATAGCTCACTGAAACCAATAGAATGTTGCAGTTCTTCTTTTGCCCTTAGCAAAACCCCAGATAAAGAGGTTTCTGCCTTTGCAATGCGGTGAGCCCATTTCATTGTTCACAGCAAATTAAAAACATTTTTATGAATGTTATTTGAAGGAGAAAATCAATAATAATTCAGACTTTAGGCCTCTTCAATGAATTGTCAGGGTTATTTTGGAGGATTATTACATTGGCAGGAGTGCTTAGCAAATCTATCAAAAATACGCACAAATCTGTCTCAACACAATTTATTTTTTAAACAGGTGCCAGACTTGTGCTTTTATAGCCAAATTCAGATGCCTAAATTTGAAAACAAAAGCTCTGTATATCCTGCAGCTTCTACAGAAGGAAAAGGGAAGTAAGAAGTACCTTTTTATTTTGTTTGTTGTTTTTTTTTTTTAGTCAAGGCAGCAATGCCTAAATATGGATTTAGGAGTTGAAAAGATCATTATCATCATAAGAAGAAGATTGACTGGCTTCATCAACAAAGTATAAATATTGCTGCTATTCAGAACTGTAGGGTTCCAGTCCTGGTGAGTGATCCTGGGCAGTTATTTCACTCGGTGGACCCTGAGGTGCCCTATACAGCTTTCTAAAAGAAGTATGTGGCTGGTGATAAGTATTTCCTAGAAGTTTTCCAGTTACATTGCCATCTCCATCAAACTAACATTTTTTTATTAGGCTTACTGTCATGTTACTCATGGAAGAGATTGGGAAGCAAATAGTCTCTAATGTCACCAAATTAAATCATAGAATCATAGAACAGTTAGGGTTGGAAAGGACTTTAAGATCATGTAGTTCCAATCCCCCTGCCATGGGCAGGGACACCTCACATTAAACCATCTCACCCAAGGCTCTGTCCAATCTGGCCTTGAACACCGCCAGGGATGGAGCATTCACAACCTCCCTGGGCAACCAGTTCCAGTGCCTCACCACCCTAACAGTGAAGAACCTTTTCCTTATATCTAATCTAAACTTCCTCTGTTTAAGTTTTAACCCGTTGTCCTGTCACTACAGTCCCTAAACGTACTACCATGTCTTTTAGAGAAATGACAGACACTCTTTCTGAAATCAGTAGCACCTACTTTTGCATGAATTCTTACTTAGCAAAGGTTAAAATATCTGAAACATTTAAAGCTAGTTGCATTCAAACAAAACAGAAAAATAGTCCTTTTAAAAGGGAAATAAAAGGGGGTTTATATCTTTAAGGTAAATATATTTTCTTTCAACAATGTGGAAAAGCAGCATAGGTCAATGACAGTTGTAATTATATAAATTATTTCTATAACACACAATAGTTGGAACTCACTATCTGAGTGAAACTTCTTGAACAGTAGAGCTAAGATACTCTTATCTAGACTTTTAGTGGTATCTTGGAGCCCTCTAGCTCACAGTTCTTCTGTGATATTTTAAGATCTATTACAGCACTGCTAATTGTGTTTTGAAACATTGATTTTAGGAAAGAGATAGAGTGTACTATATTAGAAAGCATTTGAGCCTTGGTGAAAATATACTGAATATACTGGAAAGGAAGTCAAGATCGACTTGTACCCCATGAGGAAAGCATAAGCACTGTTAATTATAGAGGAAGCTAACCACCAAGGTAGCTGGGGACACAAATTCAAATTTCCAAACAAAGAAAACTAAACATTCATTTACACAGCCACGCTAGAGAAAGGGCAGCGCAAATCTCTGCATTAAATGAGCTATCTCTCCAGGGCAAATGAAGCCAGACAGCAGCCCAGTGCCTCTCAGAGATGCAGGAATGAGAAATGGTGATTGAGAGGCAAAATGTCACCCTGTCTCCCCACGGCCAGCCTCTTCACTACCCACCACCACAGTGAGGCCACACTTGCACATCTCAGCTCTGCTATCAGACTTATAAGATGCTGAGGTTTCCTGCAGCCCTTGTATCTCATTATCCTTTCCAGTAAGAGAATAAAGTGGGGCTGGCAAGGAAAGCTTTTCAATAAGCTTTAGTCTGTTGTCACAGGAGGACTAGTGCAGTGCAAAGGCTATTGCCTCCATGTTGGCCAGGCTACTCCTTTTGGGCAGCTTGCACCCCCAGACCTTTTTCCCCTGACAATATCAATGAAAAAAACTGGGGCCACTGAAAGCCGCAAAGACTATGTCCATAGCTTAGCCTTGAGCACCCGTCCCATGTAATAACTAACATGCTCATGTGCTGACAAAGATTTAGCTTTTGCCAAATTGCTGCCAGTCAGCCCAAGCACCCGAACAGCCAGAATAAGGATCCAGCAGAGCTCATACCCACATTGTACCCAGCAAACAATATGGATGAGGCCACTGTGTCTTGGAGGAGAGGAGGGTTTAGTACATGAGCACAAACTGTGCCCTACTGTTGGAACCAGAGGCAGAGAAAGGCCCAGGCCCATCATTTTGTCTACCACAGGCACAGAGACATGAATAAAGTGAATTTGAGCTCCATATCAGAAAAAGGAGCAACATCTTAGAATCGTAGAATCATAGCACCATCCAGATTGGAAAAGACCTTTGAGATCATAGAATCATAAAATCATAGAATAGTTAGACCCTAATGAAGAGTCCCTCGCCAGAATCCCTATAGGCCCCTTTCAGATACTGGAAGGCTGCTATGAGGTCTCCAAGAAGCCTTCTCTTCCCCAGGCTGAACAGCCCCAACTCTCTCAGCCTGTCTTCGTATGGGAGATGCTCCGGTCCCCTGATCATCCTCGTGGCCCTCCTCTGGACTTGTTCCAACAGCTCCGTGTCCTTTTTATGTTGAGGACACCAGAACTGCACGCAATACTCCAGGTAAAGTCTCATGAGAGCAGAGTAGAGGGGCAGGGTCACCTCCTTCGATCAAGTCCACCATTAAACCATGTCACTGAGGGTCTTATCTCCATGGTTTTCAAACACTTCTAGGGACAGTTTATTTCACCACTGCCATGGGCAGCCTGTTCCAATGCCTGATCTAAACCTCCTCTGGTACAGCTTAAGGCCATTACCTCTTGCCCTTGACCTCCACCTTTGTCATTACTTTAAAGCAGCTGAAAACACCCAAAAAGTAAGCATGAATCCAATTTCTATTTAAGCAGAACAACAAAAAATAAAATCATTGGTTACAGTGATGTCCTCTGCTTATACAGTTCTTTTTCCACAGGATTTTTACATGTGCCAGAAAACTCCTCATAAAAATACAAAGCACCTTGTCTAATAGCTACTGAAATGCTGGATTTAGTATGGGTTTATTATATAGTTATGACAATCTATACAGCTATGTTAGAAGCAGTAGGTAGGAAAGACTCTGCTGTGCCTCTTTGATCATAATGGAATATAAATAACTGTTTGCTCTAGTCAGATATATTCTGCACAGTGCACACAAATTAAGATCAGAAAACTAGCAAGCTTTGAATGTCTGAGGAGCAAATACTTGCCTGGTACTTCTAGCACAGTAAAGGAAGGAGTTGACATCAAACTCTGTGACAAATTATTCCGTGAAGTTGTATATGCTAAGTGAAAATATGGGAGGAGGTAGAGCTCTTGGGCTCAATGCACAGATGTCTTTGTGTAGCTATTTGTTTTCTTATTTATATTATTCACAAAGGATTGTAGTGAATGAGATTAGCGCAGCTAGACAAAGCAAAGCATTGCTGCATTACCAGATGACTGAGCATGCTATCTGGCTGAACAGAAGTGAGTCTGATGAACAGGGTGAGTAAAAACCCATTGCACTAGCTGCAGTGAGGCTGGTATTGTGGAAGGAGCAAACCCTACGTTGCATTAGTGTAGGATAACACTGGAAAAGCTAGACCAGTGAAATCCACCTCTTTTACTATGTGTGTTCAGAATGAGCCAGGCAGGGCAGCTGAGTTTAGGCAGCAAGAGATGTATATCTCCACTTCTTACTTTTTGTAAAACAAAAAAAAAAATCTGTATTCCTATTGATTGAAAAAAAAAAAAATAAAAGGGGGGGGTGGTTAGTAGGAACAGGAAAGAAAGATGATGAAGGGAATGAGGGAAATAAAGAAAGCTCAAAAGCTAAAGCTAAATATTTTCAGAGGCTCACACAGATGAAGAAAATGCAAGGAAGGTTTACCCTCAGTCCAGCTGATAAATGATATCTCAAAAGGGAAACGTGACAGGAATGGAAAGATTATGAGTCAAAATACAAGGGCACCTTTAATAATTCATTTCATTGTCCTATGTTTTGTTTTCAAACCTGCAAACCTTTCTCTTAGCCTTCATTTTGACAGAATAAAGCAAACTGATTCCTTTTATCCCGTAGTCTCATCTATTAAAAAAGCCAACTCTCAATGGGATGACAAGCAAAAAGGTCCCCCATTCTTCTGAGCAGTGAGTTGAACAGAGTGAATAGGCAAACTACAGAGGGCCTTTCATTCAGCAAGCATTGGGAAAGCCTAGAAAATTGGGGTACCATTTCACATTCCTCTTACAAAGGCCTCTTTAGGTTTGGGAACAATGGCAGTCATGCTGTCAAGATGAATCCCTTTTGGCAGCTGATAACTAACACAGATCTGAAGAGCCACATAACATCTATGAACCCCAGAATTAAATGCTCTCAATACCCATCAGAAACAGAACATATTTTTCTGAGGTACCTGGACATTCAGCTGAGCAAAGCCCAGGTAATTTCGAGTATCTGCAG
Organism: Agapornis roseicollis; assembly: GCA_002631895.1. Lineage (NCBI taxonomy): Eukaryota > Metazoa > Chordata > Aves > Psittaciformes > Psittacidae > Agapornis > Agapornis roseicollis. The sequence continues at coordinate 89,212 of NDXB01014390.1, forward strand.
GAAAAAAGGCCACAAATCAGCCATCTAGTTTGCTTGCACCTATTACCACTATCATCTGTAGATATCTTTCAATAGAAGGCATATACCTGTTCCCCACCATTAGTTCTTTGTGAACATCATTCAGCATGGTTTCAGTTTCCTTCCAAACCACAAGTGACTGCTGGCTAAAAGTACAGAGACAATAATATGGTTCTTAATAACAAAATTTATATAAATAAATAATTAGAAATAAGGAAAGGGAAAATTAGTGATGTGTTTACTAACATTAAGGAGAAGCTTATATGGACAGCATCACTTTTTCTGTACAGCATATCTAAAGTATCCAGTAAGATTTTCAGATGTACATGACATATGGGGTTTACATGACCAGATATTGGTAACAGAAGGGATGCAGGGGTAGCCTCTGTGAGAAAAGGCCAGGTGCTCCACCAGTTGTTGGACACAGCTAGATCCAGCTAGCTGCAAGATGGACCCACTACAGGACACAGCTGAGCCAGTGAGTGATACTGGTGGCACCTCTGTGATGACATATTTAGGAAAGGGTTAAAAATGCTGCATAACAACTGTAAAAATGAAGAGTTAGAAAAAATGAGGGAGAAACAGCCCTACAGATACCCAGAAGGAGGGGAGGAAGAGCTCCAGGCCCCAGAGCAGATTCCCCTGCAGCCTATGGTGGAGACCATGGTGAGACAGCTGTGCCCCTGCAGCCCATAGAGGTCCATTATGGAGCAGATCTCCACTTGCAGCCCTGGGAGCACCCCGCACTGGAGCAGGGGGATGTGCTCTTAAGGATGCTGCACCCCGTGGAGGACTTATGCTGGAGCAGGCAAGACACATAGGGAACCCATACTGGAGCAGTCTGATCCTGAACTTGTGCAAAGGACCCTAGTTTATGAAGGCCTATACCATACTGCAAGAACCCCACACTGGAACAGAGGAACAGCATAGAGAAGTGGCAAAGAGAAAGTGCTGACTGCAAACCGCCATGAGTTTAGGATTAGATTAAGCACCCACCAGAAGTCACTACTATTGCACAAAATCTAGAAATATATTTTCTTGATTGTAAAAGTGACGTAATGATAAAATTTCATCTGTGGGTTAGAGTGGTCATTATTTCCCCTCTCCACTAAAGTAATCGTGAGAGAGCTGTGAAAGCTGGGAGCTTTGCCCAGAAGAAGGACTTTACTTTCACGTGAGCTTCATAGGTTCAGGGAATTTGAACTGAGCATAACACATGATGCATTAATTGGAGCACTTGTCAAATGTAACATTTCTAGAGCATGATGATGTCTTCATTAATCATGATGATATTAAGTGTATGGTAGCCAAAATGGAAAGAAAAGCCAGAGATACCAGACAGAAATTACTTCAACCCCCCCATAGGAGGGAAGCACTTGAGAATTTGGACTATATACTTTCCAGTTTGAAGTATGCTAAGAAAGACAGGACCATGTCCTAATTATAGATGTACATTTTTTATTCCTGCTGCTATCATCTTTGGCAAGCATGCTTCCAAGTTATACTGTGCACCTCTGCTTACTTATTCATACTTGGTTGCAATAGAGACAGTATCAAGTTAAAATTAATTTGAGTTTTTACACAGAAGAGAGGCTGAGTCTTTTCTTCCTTCAGCAGAAATATGATTAAGTTTTTCTATTTCACTTTGTCCTAGAAACAGGAGAGATCCATAAATTACAGCAGCATAAAGGCCTGGCCTTTTTACCTCCTGATAAAGCAGCCATTTGAAGAATGTTCTTCATTTCTTCAGCCCATTGAAGAGAAGCTCTGCTTTTCCCAATGGGTCTTTTGACTCCTCAAACGCACTCTTTCAGTTTAGTTGCTTACCTAATATGACATTGATGTTTTCATTTATCTCATTTCTGGTAAGTGAAAGGTCTTGTCAATAGGGATTTGGCACATCTTAAAGTTTCAGTCAGATTTCGTTTCCTTTTTAATGAAATAATTTCCTAATACTCAGTCTTTTTATTGTGTCACGCTGAGCTGACAAGAAATTGTTTCTTTTCAAGGTTCCAGAGACTTTTCCCAAGGTAGCTACAACTCAATCAACATAGAAAAATGTTTTTGCAACTTTAAAGGGCTGAAAGCCTCAGTAGATACTTGCTATGATGTTAAAAGGTAACTCAGAACCTGTAGTTGGAGTCTGCCAAATTTAATTATAAAAGAACCTTAATGCAGGTCAACAAAATTCTCTTGAAGGTTAGCTTGTTCCAATATGCTTTGTACGAAGTATTGCAACTGAAACATACAACATCTTCAAAAGGCTTGAAAAGGACATTGTCAGCTAGAGTGAGCAGGAGCTGTGTTACTTACAGGGAAACAGGGAGGTGATTAGCCTGTGTGTTCAGCATTATCATGGAAAAGGTTGTCAGCTGGTTCTATTTGGCAGTGCCATGAGAGTGAATCACAGCATGGAAGCTGTTGTTGATTCACTGGGAGCACTGGAGGCCTGTCTGCAGTGACCTGGGGCATCGTTGCAGTAGCTCATGGCTTTCAGGGAGATGGCTCATGCTGTCTCCATCTACTCCAAAGAGACAGACTGCACCAAGAGCAGAGGAAAGCAAAGAGCCTGGGAAAAGAGGGTGCTCTGTCTGGCACACCAGGTAGTGGGCAGCTTCTTTGCATATCCCAAACTGTCTTTTCATGCCATTCAACCTTAAAGACATTGTCACTGTACAGTGTCAGTGTAGCCAAAAATATTTACTAAAGATTTAATGACCTATCTAAGATCATATTCTCACAGAAAATATCTGCTTGTCATTCTTCTTCAAAAACCTTCACAGTACTCTACTGAATAATAAGGTGTGAAAGCACACTTACCTCAGTTACCATAGGCATCAAATCAAGGCAAAGAAAGATCTAATGATCCTAAACACTAGAATTAGTTTAGGATCTTACCTATTTCAAGTGCTAATGCACTGATGCATACCCTACTTTCCAGACACACTGGAGCCACTTCCCTGTATATGAGCAAACACAGCTTTGTTTCCATCCTTTACAGCAACCTGATTCCAGAGCCAGTCATGGAAGAAGCCTGGAAGTTTAGGGAATAATTAATCTGTAGGATTTGATGTCCCCTATGAAATGCTTCACCAGGCATAAGTTATTGCAGCATGCAATTCTAGTCCTTATTTACCCTGTACATTTTTACAGAGTACGTTATTTACATTATATTTACAGAGTACTTTATTTACAGAGAACCTAGTGGTGATTTTTAAAACATTGAACTAGTCCACCTCTCATTTAGAACCCCATAGGGAGAAAATTTTTCAGCTTCTTATGACATAGATTATCTTTATCCTGGAAGAAAAGGGGAAGAAAAGGAAAATATCTTGACATTTTTGTAAGTACATATTCATTAATAAATTAAATGTACAACTCACGTGGGTAAATAATCTTGGGCCTGAAAATCAGATGTCAAAAATGCAGTTAATAATTCAGTAATGCCTTTGGAAACTTGGTTTTGTATGTGAGAAGTTGAGAACCCAGCATATTCCAAGCAGAGCCAGAAACCATAAGGAAGGCTGTTCCAGCTGCTCCCGTCAGTTCCTAGCTCTCATAACACAAAGGAAAGGTGAGTTCAGAAGCTGCTACTCCAAATGGACAATGTCCAAGAACACCTGCTTGCTCTGGGCGATGATGGGGAAGCTGGAAAGGATTGTGAGGGGTGGTCCTGTTTGTTGTTTTTTTTTTTTCTGGGGAAAAAAAAGATGGAAATGGTAATGCCCCAGAAGAGAATTCTCAAACCAAGGTCTGGCTCCTGTGAGGCAGCATTTAGATGTAAATGGCACCAAATCACCATTTTCTCTCCCCATCAGAAACTATAATCTGATCTTCATTGTTGTATAAACACATGCCTCTTAACCGACATGACAGATGGTACTGCTTAAGCATAGCAGTTAAACTGGCTGCATTTATACAAATAGTCAGACATGGCAAATAGTCTTTTGCATTCTTCCAACATGCACAGGCTGTTTCTTCTTTGGTAAACTCATATGCTAAAATAAAATGTATGTCAATTTGCTGTCTGTATTTTCCATCTAATCAAATTTGGGAATACTGGTAAGTGTTTTTCCACTCAAGATGACTGAAATACTTTGCAGAAACAGACAAGATTATTTCTGAAAAATGCTGGTTTATATTCTGAGAAAATGTCTTGGTAAGGCATTTAGCAATTGTACATGTTGTACTTCGTGCATGTTGGCTACTGAGTCAGTTAGGAAAACAGGAACAATCTGTTTTCCTATGGCCCTGGATTCTAACTAGTGGCCAGATGCCTCCCAGATACATACCCAGGCAATTGTTTTTGAAACAAATAGGGACTGCCTGCATGCAGGGGTAGATGAACTTCCATTTAAGAAGTGGCAGGCTAAGGGAGAGAGAGCCATATCTGAATATGCCAGGCTTTGTGTGGGAAGAGTCCTAGTCCCGGCTATATTAATTCAAAGGCACAGAATTAGACACAGTTGCCTAATTTGTTATGGGTTTACTTGGATGTTGGGAGCCTCTTAAAGAGATACATGTAGGCACATGTCCCCCAGAATAGTTGGCTGCTTTCATTCTCACTTAATCAAAGCAAAAATATCAGCAGTCCAAAGAAAGAGAGAATCAGAAAATAACAGAAGAAAAGTCACATCCCTTCTTTTTGGATGTAGAACAGGAGATGTTGCTATTTTGTGCTTTTATTCCTATTCCTTTCCAGCTAAATAAAAGAGAAAGGAAGTAAAGGAAGGGAGGCATTTATGAGGGGTCACTACTGGCCAGGCTTGGCTCCCTGAGCACTACAGTAGTGGCATCTCAGTCTGTTCTCAAGCAGTTAAGTTTTCTCCCTCTTTTTTTAACACTTCTTACAATCTCTCAAGACTTCCCATTTTTTGTATGTAGCAGAGGTAGGATTTAGTCATACAAATTCACTAACTCATTTACCTTTCACAGAGGGATTATTTCCCAAGTATTTCTCTCTTGCTTGCCACAGGTTCTTTTGAATACTGATATGGCAAAAGTGGTTAGAGGCTACAAGGCATCACTTCCTACTTTTGAAAAATCATGGGATTTATATTGTCCATTAGATCAAAACACTGGCTAAGGAATGGCCACAGGAGAAATCACACAGAAAACAAAAGAACTGAAATATCCCTCTGAAAATCACACTAGCGGTGCAAATGTTGGACGTGATGTTTGTTCCACATGATTCATCTAAACAATACATCTTTATGGTAAGGGCCTTCAAGATAACTCTTCTGGTTTTTGGATTCAGGGTTTTTTTAGGGTTTATATATATATATATATATATATAAAATCTAGCAGGCATTCCTGTGCTCTCTGTAATGCTATCTGTTATACTAGCCACAAATGTTTGAAAGTTAGTTAGTTTTCTGATGTTTCACTTCCTTCAGAACTTTATAACTTCTGATTCTGTCTAATGCTTACTGGGAAAACAGAAAGAATCATTAAAAAAATCCTGTTTCTATGCAACAACATAGAGTTATTTGTAAAGAAATAAACAAGCAGCTGCAAAGAATGTGTTTTGATAAGCCTTTTATGTGATGCCCAAAGACTGTTTCTGGAAGCAAAGCACAGAATAGTGGGGAACTTGGACTGCCTGACCATAGTAAGGTATCTCTTTAAAGCCCTTTCAAAAAGTGTCAGGAATATAAACATCAGTAAGACAACAGGAAGGTACAGTGCATAAACAAAGAATTTAAAGGGAAGAGGTGACTCATCTTGATGTCTTTGGGGTTATAGTGAGAGTAACCTGTCTTTCAAACCTGAATACAATAGTGAGCTTTTATAATCTAGAAGGCTTTTGTGNTCAGTAAGACAACAGGAAGGTACAGTGCATAAACAAAGAATTTAAAGGGAAGAGGTGACTCATCTTGATGTCTTTGGGGTTATAGTGAGAGTAACCTGTCTTTCAAACCTGAATACAATAGTGAGCTTTTATAATCTAGAAGGCTTTTGTGAATGTGAGCTCTGTCGCCCACCACATACAACTTTTAGCAGACAGTGCCAAATGAAATTCAACATGTCATTTCCTAAAGGAATGAGAAATAATTCAATCTATTGTGATGTAATATAAATCAATACACAGGAAAAATACTAAAGAAGCTGGGAGATGGGGTCCCTCACTAGATGCTCTAGAACAAATCTCATTAACTATGAAGGATGAAAAACCTGTTTTTGGTAACTTGTCTTTATTAAATACATTCACACCCTTTTTCCATGCTTTCCATGCTTTGGGTCAGTTGCTGGGGTGAGAAGCTTGAGAGAGGATGCCTGGATCACTGGAGCAGAGCAGAGCAGAGCGGAGGGATCAGCGTCCAGGAGCCTCACCTCAGAGTGCCAAGAGCCACAGAGCAGGGAGCCTCAAATCCTTCACAGGACTTGCCCAGGAGCCGGCAGCTCAGCTCACGTGGTCAGCTGACTCACCGGGGGCGGAGCCAGGAGGCTCGGCGGCAGCTGTGAGTGGTTAAAGACTTGCCCAGGGGGTCCTGGTGGATGGGAGGATGAGCCAGCCATGTGCCTTTGTGGCCAAGAGGGCCAATGGCATCCTGGGGTGCATTAGAAAGAGTGTGGTTAGTCGGTCAA
>NDXB01014391.1:0-48212 GCA_002631895.1 Agapornis roseicollis
GGGGGGGGGGGTCTTCTTTCCCCTCATCGGCCTCCTCCGGCTGTGGATGGGGGTCTCGGTTTCCTCCCCCATCCCACTCCTGGGGGCCTGTGGAAGGGTTCCCCCCCGTTGAAGGGATTTCGGGTTCCCCCCGTTTCTGGTTGTCGCGTTCAGAGGCTCCAAACGCGGCTCCTTTCATGTGGGCCTGGCAGCCCCGCACCGGGGTATGGTGGAGCGGGCAGCGGCTTGGGGGAAGCGTGGTTAAGGACAAGTACCGAGGGGCTGTCACGGCGGAGCTGGATCCACCCAGAACGTTCTCCACATGCACCAGCTGCATAATTTGCTCCTGTGTGAGCGTCGGTGAAACCCCGGGCACAGCACGTAAATGAGCCCTCGTCATTCATGACTCGGGTTTGCTCCACTTGATTTCATCAGCATTCCCAAGCTTCTAGTACCAAATCCACTTCCCTGGGTAGGTTTTTCTTTAAGCATTTGGTTTGTGTCCGTGTGCGCAGCGTTAGTAAATAGGGCTGAAGGTTTCACGTGCTTTTTGGGAAGGCAAAGGGGACTGTAACCCTGGGTGCTGTGTTTAAATGCCTCATGATTTGGGATTTATGTGTCTGTATTTCATTGTGCAGTTTGATATGTTTAAGACCTTTTGGTCCTTGGGAGAAGAGGGATGCTTTCTCACCTATCTCCCTACATCAGTAGCAGTTATTGTGTTGCTAGCAGAAGAGTGGTTTTTTGCACTCACTGTTTAAAATGGGGTGGGGAATTAACAAGCCAATGATACGTTCTGTTATAAGATTATTTCTGATGATTTGGGTTGGTTTTAATACCTTGATATAAAAAAAAAATCCAAGGTGATTCCATCAATATCCTTCCATTCTCTTTGATTTAAATTCCTTTATTATGCTGTTTAAAGCTGAAGACAAATGTATTTGGAAGCAATCCTGCCTCAGGCACCCGTGGGCTTTCCTGCAGGTGCTTCTGACTTAAAAGAGGATCAGAATCATCACCTCTCTTTTACAGATGTGGAAACCAAGGCATGGAGCACAGGTGCATTGTGCAGCACAACGCAGCCGGTCAGTGGCAGATATAGGACTGCTCTGCTTGTCCAAGGGGGAGTTTGATCTCCTTGGGAAGAGCAGAGCTCCATCTGCACTAAGCTGAGCTTTCCATGGCTGCCACAGCTCAGTCTTACTTCTCTATGTGCTCAAATGTAAATGAGATTGATTCACTCTTCCATTTGCTGCTTTTTGGCCATTTAGTGCTAGATAATTACTCTTTAGTTGCTTCTCCTTCTTATTACTACTGTTTATTTGCAATATTAAGGCTTTTGTGTCCTTCAGCTCTGTGAAATCCCAAGTCCAGCTGGATGAGAAGCTGCCCAGCGGCAGTTGAGCCTTTGGCACAATGTTGCTTTGGTTTATTTGAGTTTGCTTGGTGCAACATAGAGTGTCCAAGATATTCCTGTTCCATTTAGAGTGATGTTGTTTGCTGGGCACTGAGGTAATGTCTCCTTCCTGGGCTGCAGCATTCCCAGAAGGTGTCAGTATTGCCACATGGGATGGCTGGGAGCCCACACATGGAAAACACACACCTTTGGGTACAGCTGTTTGGTTTGAGTACCCATGAGTTTCCACTGCTGAGTTTGGGGAGAAGAATCTGGTCTCTGCACTTCCCCATTTCACCTGAGGGAAACATCTCTGGAGTCCCTAAGGCTTCACTGTGGGGGGTTGAGATCATTTATTCCAAAGTTCAGCTTTTATTGAGAGTTTGTCTCTATCGAGCCAAGATGATTGGTCAGAAAACACAGACTTCCTAAAGCCCACAGAGGCTGAGCCTTCCTGGTGTTCCCAGTCCCACCAAGTCCGACAGCGGGACAATGGCACCGTGCAAGATCCCTCCCTGAGAAAGGAGGAATGATCTCCACTGCCTTGCCCTCAGCAGGTGAAGCAGGGAGGCTCAGAGCAAGGATTTCCTGCTCCTTCAAAGCCTCCTCAGCACCAGAGAGCTCCTTGCCTGAGCTATTTGCCTTGTGCCAACCTTGTGTACCAGATGTACCTTGAGCTCCCCAGCTCAAGGCTAGATACTGACTCTGGTCTGCTTGCTTTCCAGTAGGAAACACAAACAGAGCAGTCACTTGCAGAAAGCATTAATGGCTTCAGAGTTCTGTGTATTAATGAACTGCTGAAGTTGAGAGCAGATCTTAGCCCCGCAGCCCAGCCAGCTAAGCTGCATCTCTCCTCTTTCTGGTTCCTAGAGCTTGTTTTGATTATTCCTTATAAAGCAGTAAAACATGGTGGCTCCTTCTAGTAGTTCTTCCGCTCTCATTGTAATTCCTAAAGCTTTGTCCAATTAGCTTCCTATTTTTTCTTGGCACAGCCTTACTATAGGGGAGGGGTTAAGGAGGGAAGCTGGTTGGAGGGTTAGTTGTAACCATGCTGCCTCAGGAATATGCTGTGATTCCTCCTGTGCAGGAAATGCAGGGAGCGGCTGTGGGACTGAGCCACTGAAGGAATTGATTCTCTGGCTATCTTTCTATGGACCAATAATCCCAATTCTCTGTGCCACTTACCCAGAACTCTTGGCTTTTGTTGTTGCTTAGATTCTGTCCAAGGAGCTGGTTTGGTTTGTCCCGTCTGCACTGAAAATCCACAGAGTGCTGCAGGAGGAGGAAACTTTTCTGGAAGCTTATCACTAAACCATTTATTGGCTTGACTTTTCTGTACAGGTAGAAAAGGAGGCCACAAAGGCCGTGCAAGACAGTACACCAGTCCTGAAGAGATTGATGCCCAGCTCCAAGCAGAAAAGCAGAAGGCAAGGGTATGTGTTTTGCCAGCGTTGCGTGCTCATGGTCCCAGGTCCTGGCTTCACTTGCAGTGTGTGAGGAATCAGCTTAGTCAAGAGTTGCAGAGCATTCTGGCAGGGACCACAATGTGAATTCTCAATAGCTGTGGCTGGGGAGACTGGAAGGGGTCATCCAGGCTGGCTCCTCACTGAAGTGAGGCCAGGTAGACCATCCAGCTCACAGCTGGAAGCGTGACAGATGGGAAAGGTGATTACACAGCAGCTCTGGACGTCTTCTCCTCCTGTATCGTTCTGGTCTCCAGTGTCAGCTCATTTTTATATCCATGCTCTGCAGCTTGGTTATGGAGAATAAGGGCTCACATCCTGACATCAATGAAATTATTTGCCCTCTTCTAGACTTAAAAGACCAAACTCCTTTGACTTCTTCCTATACACATGATTTTCTTGTTTGCCTCTGACTTGTAGAGAAAGATAACAGTTTTTTGGCCTGAGTCCTTTTTTGAGCATGTTCCTATGCCCTAGCATAGGATTGTAACAGGTTCCACACCTACCTGACTGATGTTATAAAAGGCATGGCTACATTTTGCAGCACTTGCTCTCTTATCTCACTGCTGATTTTCTGTGACTTGCCAAAAGTGCTGCCCTAAGCCCAAAAGCACTATTCCAGCTGAAGCCTCATAGCACTGACTGCAGCAGGGTAATTACACCCCATATAGGAAATACTGATGAATACCTCTGAGAAGATGACTTTCAAGCAGTCATGAGCCAGATTGTTGATTCCTTTTAATGTTCTGAGCAGCTGTAACTCAAGATGATGCTGTGGTTTGCTGCTTAGCCACATATTCCAACTTTGGGTTGGATCTCTTCTTCCTAAGTACAATTCCTCTTGGTTTGTTTTTTGATTCCATCTTGTTGGTTTCATGCCATCTTTCCAAATCCTGAGACCATTTATGGGGCTGATCCTGTCTTCCAGAATGATTCCAGCTCCTACCAGTGCAATGTCATTCACAGACTCTGGAAGTGTTCTCTACTTCCGAGTTGTTGATAAAAATACCAACTGGAAACAGAACAGAACAAGCAGGACCCTGCTTGAAATATCTGTGGTTTCACAACAAACCAGAGGACTGCTCTTTGGGAAGGATTTCTGTCTTTTTCTGTTACGCATAATGTTATTTTATTAGGGAAAGCTTAAAAAAACCCAAAAGCTAACAAAATTCCTCCTCTACTGCCTATAACCCATCCACTTGCTGGGATGAGGGATACCTGGCAGTGGTTAAAGTGAACTGTTCACACCCATGTTGGTTTTTCTAATCTAATTCCTAGACTTCTGACTAGTTTAAGCTGTGCTAAATAGGCTGTGATTTCTTGGATAATAGTATTCTGGTTGATGGTTGTCAAGTTTCTCTTCTCTAGTGTTGTTCTTTTGCCTAGATCTAGTCTGAGACCCAGCTGTATGCTACATCCATGTAGTTTCCAGTCCCTGAGGTATTGTGCACTGGAAACCTGGGCCAAAAAGTCTCCTGGAGATCTTTCATTTAGGAAAAGTGCCAGTTTCATCTTTGGCAATCATTCTCCTGGCCTGTTGCACAGGGAGAGCAGCAGAGTTGATTAGGGGTGATCTGCTGGGGCAGATGGATACTTTGATGCTGAGAATGAGCTCGTGTTCTGTAGCAGCACCTTTGGTGTCACAGGGCCATCAGGAACACCAGTACTTAAGGCTGTTTCTCATCCTTCCAGAATGATCTCATTTAAGAATCACTGTTGGATTTGGGATCTTTATTGATACGTATTTCCTGTCATTCCCTGTAGGAAGAGGAGGAGCAAGAAGAGGGAAGCGAAGGAGCAACAGGGGACCCCAAAAAGGAGAAGAAGTCTTTAGATTCAGATGACAGTGATGAAGATGATGAGGATTATCAGGTACTGTCATTCTCAGGGCACTTAATGCATTTGCACCACCCAGATCCTTGGGGGCAAAGCGCAATGCACTCTCCCCATTCCACATTCTCTTTGAGAGCTACCTCTAATGAATTTTGTGATGGAAAAGCTATATTTAGAAGCCCAAACCCCCTTCCTTAACAGCATTTTGTCCTCAGAATGTGTTTTTGTAAGTGGAATGCCAAGATTTCAAAAAGGCCAAAGGTGCCTGATGGTAGGAATCTTGGCTCATCAATAGTTTTGCTGTCTGGCAGTACAAACATCTTGCTTCTGGGGTGTGTTGCGTTGTGTTCGCTGAGCTCTGCTACAACACAGGGTTGGGTATGAGAGAGCTTCTTAACCTTCCTCTTGTTCTTTAACCTTAGCAAAAGCGCAAAGGAGTGGAAGGGTTGATAGACATAGAGAACCCCAATCGTGTAATTCAGACAACCAAAAAAGTAACTCAGCTGGACCTGGATGGACCTAAGGAACTCTCACGACGAGAGCGGTGAGTCTTGCTTGCTATCCCAGCAGGAGCTAGGGCATTCCTGGAATGTCATACTTCCAGGAGTTTCCCTGTTGGGAATGGCTGCATTAGTGTTTCAGGGAAGCCCTTTCAATGTGTTGGTGTCTAACGCAGGCACTGAACTGTCAAGCAGGACTCAGTGGGGTTCAGAATGTCTTTCCTTACAAACTGTATGGAAATCATCTCTGTCTGGGAGTCCCTGTAACCATCCTGGAGCCAGGCAGCTTGGCCAGGGGAGTTTGTTGCTGTGAAGTGGCTTTAGGCCATTCCTGTCCTGAAATTTTAGGCCAAAAATCAGACATAACTAACTCCATTATCACTGTGGATTCTGCTTTAATCTTACTATGGAAAGTGCCCTAGTGACAGGTAGTGGTCACCAGGCGTCACGGTGACATTTCTGTGTGAGCAGAATGAAAACCATCAGATGAGAACCACAGTTTAACCTTCTGGTTTCAGTGAGCAGTGCAGAGTTTTAGGGTGGAAGATTTAAGTTTCCTTCTTTGGGCTAGATTGCTTTGGCAGAAGTACAACCTTTGAGGGTAAAGCTGGGAAAAGCATGTTGTAGTGCTAGGCACTCTGGGGCTAATTCACCTTACCTCATTGTGTGTCCTTATTTATCAGAATGTAGGTAGAAATAATGTCTCACCCTATCCCTGTTCAAACCTGTGCTTGAAAACTGGTGTTAGGCCTCTGTGGAAGGATCTCTGAAGGATCTCTCATCCTTCCCCGTCCAAAAGCCTCCCCCACTCTGCCTGTACCTACCTGCTCATGGATGCTCTGGTGACTTTTATGTGTTTCGCCCAAACAGGGAGGAAATAGAGAAACAAAAGGCAAAAGAAAGATACATGAAAATGCACCTAGCTGGTAAAACAGAACAAGCAAAGGCAGATCTCGCCCGACTAGCCATCATTCGGAAGCAAAGGGAAGAAGCTGCCAGAAAGAAAGAAGAAGAAAGAAAAGGTTAGAGAGTAATTAATCATAACTTTCTTACTTCTCTTTGTTATGGTTGCACGGTCTCTCATGTCACACATAGTAATCCCTCATCCCCTGAGATAGTTGTGTCTTCACAACTGCCCTCATCAAAACCAGCTTCAGATGTTTCACTCTTACAAAGCTCTAGCTTTACAAAGCTCTAGGACATCTGATCAAGGAGCAGGGAAAGAGAGAAGGGAATTACCCTTGATATCCATGTTGTCCTCAGCTGCCTAGATAATGCTTGCTTCAGTTTGGGGGTTTAGTGGGTTCTTTGCACTTGGGGGATTCAAATTGCTCAGGGAATTCACAGAATTCCTCCCTGCCTGAACTTCCTCTTCTGTGAACCAGAGGGCTGAGGAGCATATCTTCTCAGTGGATTCCACAGGGATATTCATGCAAGCACTTCCCGCACGAAGACAGGCTGAGAAAGTTGGGGCTGTTCGGCCTGGGGAAGAGAAGGCTGCGTGGAGACCTCAGTGCAGCCTTCCAGTATCTGAAGGGGGCCTATAGGGATGCTGGGGAGGGACTCTTCATTAGGGACTGTAGTGACAGGACAAGGGGTAACGGGTTCAAACTTAAACAGTCCCCTGTTTAGATTGGATATAAGGAAGAAATCCTTTCCTGTTAGGGTGGTGAGGCACTGGAATGGGTTGCCCAGGGAGGTTGTGAGTGCTCCATCCCTGGCAGTGTTCAAGGCCAGATTGGATGAAGCCTTGGGTGCCATGGTTTAGTGTGAGGTGTCCCTGCCCATGGCAGGAGGTTGAAACTGGATGATCTTGGGGTCCTTTCCAACCCAAACCATTCTATGATCAGCACCAGGGTAATTAGCGGATGCCAGGAGAGAGGTCAAGGACAGAAGGGGAACACTCAAGAGGGGCTTCTGCTCTTAACCCTGGAGGGATGTGTCGGGTTGGTGGGGCAGGCTGGATCTCTTCATTACCTGCTTTGTTTTCCTCCCCCAGCAAAAGATGAAGCGGCCATGGCTGGTAAAAGACTGCAGTTACTATCCCTTAACAAGTAAGCACAGGACATGCAAGAGGAGGAAACACCAGGGAACTGTGCCTGGTGCCTGCCAGAACCTTTGTTGTGTTGCATATACCGCATAGGGTCTGCCGCGGCATCGAAGTCACCTTCACCTCCAAGAGACACTGATGATGTGTTTGTCCTCATCCTGGCACAGATTTCCATTTGGGGTTAGGGGCAGCTGCTATCTCTGGTGCAGAGCTGTGCTGAGCAGCAATTCTCTGTAACAGTTTGGAAACCTGAATGTTTTTTGCTGGTTTTAGGGTTTAAAACTCACTGGGGTGGGGGTCAGGGTGGGAGGGAGATGCTTCAACTATTAGATTGCAAGAGACTAGATTGTGGGGTCATTGTAGGGGAGGACCTGGGGTGGGGAACTTTGACTTGCTAGTGAAAGCCCAAAGGATAATGTATCTGAGGAATCTTTTGGGGGGGCAAATGGCCCATCCAATTTTGCTGCAGGGTGTTGCAGTATGAGCTAGGAACCTGACTTCATGGACATCTGGAGTGCCGGTCCTTCCTGGTTTCATCTTTTTCTTGCAGCCAGTCTCCCCTTTTCCATCCTCTTCATTTTTACTTCTATTTCCTTCTCCTTCTTAGGGATAGTGCCAGTTTTTAACCATGTCATCCTTTGTTTAAAGGAAAAAAACCAACATCAATTGTATCAGATGGAACAAAACACTTGATAAAGCTGAAAACCCAACACCAACCAAACTTGTATATTTGGCTGATTAAAGTGTAAGTTATCAGAAGGGCTCTGTCCTCAGCTTGTGTGTGTGAGTGGACCTGAGGTGCAGCACCAGCTTGGTGATGAAGTGACTTCTTGCCTCTGCTCTTTGCTGTTGTGGTGCTGGTTGTGATGTGGAATTGGGCTCAAGGTTCAGGAGCTCCACCAGTAGATGCAGCCTGGGGGCAAAAAGCTTTTGCTGCTGTCTCTGGTGGGCATCTTGCACAATGAAGGTGGAGAAAACCATTCCCTTGGGCTGCTGGCCAACCTGGTCACTGTGTCAGGAGGCCAGTTCTGGAGCTGTTACTCCAGTCAGATATCCTGTATGCTGGAGCAGGGAATGCTCTGGCCTGCTGCGCCCCAGGTGATCCATGGAGCCCCATCTCAGCCAGAGACTATGGCGTGGTTTAAAACCAGCCATGTAGCTTGTTCACTCACTCAACCCCCCTTTCTTGCCCTCCCCCTGCTCCCAGAGGGATGGGGAGGAGAATCAAAAGAATGCAACTCCCACAGGTTGAGATAAGAACAGTTTAGTAACTAAGGTATAACACAAATCACTACTGCTACCACCAATAATAATAATGATAAAGGAAATAACAAGGGAAGAGAATACAGCACCTCACCAATCACCGACAGATAACTCACCCCTACCCTGCCTGACCAAGCACCAACCGATACCTCCTCCAACCCCACACTGAACTCACCCTTCTGGGTAGCTCTCAGTTACATCCTGGGCATACTGTGCTGTGGTATGGAATACCTCTTTGGTCAGTTTGGGTCAGGTGTCCTGTCTCTGCTTCTTCCTGGCTTCAACTCCTCCCTGGCAGAGAATGAGGCTCACAAAGTCCTTGCTTAGACTAAACGTGAGGAGTAACTAAAACCATCAGTGTGATCAGCGCTGTTCCCAGGCCAAAAGTCAAAAACACAGCACTGCACCAGCTACTAAGGAGAAAAAATGCTACTGCTGAACCCAGGACACCATACTAGAGGGGATTTGATCCTAGAGGTGAGATGAGAGTGCTCTGGAGTCACTGCCATTGAGGTGACCCTTGTCAGTGTGACAAATGCCACTTGTTCTGTGTGGCTGCAGGGACTTGGCTGGGATAGAGGGATGTGCTCCAGGAATGTCGCTGTCAGCTGTTCACACCATGGGGAGGAGCTTGCTTTCCTTGTTACAGGTAGAGGTGTGAGCCCTGGAGCTGCTCCCCAGCACTGCCCTGGTTGAGGCCAGGACTGGGCTGCTTGGAGGGCAACGACCAGGAGTAGGCTTTGATGGGTTTAACCGAGCTGATCCCAGGAGGAGTAACCTGGGATCACAGATTGCACTGCTTCCTTTCCCTTGTGATCAAGGCAGGCTTTCCCTTGCTGAGACATTTGGCTTAAGGCACAGTGATGCTGGAGGAGTGGTTGGGCATCCTGCCTGTCCCACACACCTGCACAGGGACTGGTTGTTCCTCTGCCTTTGCCAAAGCCCTCACCAACCCCTTCAGCGTGATTACATACCCTCTGTGGAACCCTGCCCATTGATTGCCACATGCAGTTAACCCCCAAAACACACATTTACCCTCTTCCTTACAGCTTCTTCTAAGGTTCCTCAGCAGCTTTGTCCTCCCCTGGCCTGTGGGGTGAGACTGCTCCTACCCCAACTTAGAGGTAAGGAAAGTGCTGTGACCAAAGCTGCCTGGCAGCCTGCACTAAGCAGGCTGGAAAGGGACAGGATTGCTTTGGCAGCTCAAGGTTTCCAAGCTGGCTCCCAGCGTGTGGAATTACACGTGTGGAATGGGTGAGGCACTGGCACAGGCTGCCCAGAGGAGCTGTGGCTGCCCCATCCCTGACAGTGTTGGATGGGGCTTGGAGCAACCTGCTCTAGTGGAAGGTGTCCCGGCCCATGGCAGGGATTGGAATGAGCCTTCAGATCCCTTCCAAACCCAAACCATTCCATGATTGTATAGGGAATTCCTTCCTTTATTGTGCTCTCTAAGCGATGTATGACCAGCATCGGGGAGGATGGTAACAAAACCAGGACTTGTTCTCTTTCAGAGCAGCCACCGGGGCTGGCTGGTGGCCCCGTGCGGCACAGGGCAGAGCAGCAGAGCAGGGCAAGGCAAGGCTGGCAGCAGGGACCCCCTTCCTGGAGGGCTCCTTCATTTGATCTTGAGCTCCTTCAGTGCCGACTCCAGGCTCTGAAATGGAATTGGAGGTTGGTTGCCATCAGCTTGGTGCGTTCCAAGGTGGTTGGGGAGCTGAAAGGGGGGGAAGCTGGGTTCCTGGGATCCCAAATTCAGCTGGTTTTGCCTCATTTGGAAGTCACGTGGGCAAAGGTGAAGCCAGGAGCTGGTGCTGGATGCCTGTGCAAGGCTGGCATCAACCAACCCCTGATGGTGAGCTCTGAACCCACCACCCAGAGATGCCCCCATCCAGCTCTAGGTTAAAGCAGATCCCACCCAGGACTATGGGACCCCCATATGGACACCATGGGTACAATGGGCCCCAGCACCACAGCACAGAGCCAGGGTGAGGGCTGCAGTTAGAGCTGTGGTTAATGGGGGTTCCCCACTGGATGCTCCTGCTCTGGGGGGGCTGTGGCACTATGGGGATGCCTCACCTTGACATCCCAGATGCTCATGCCGCCGTCCATCCCTGTGGTGCAGAACTGGGAGCAGTTGGCCTTCCCGCCCACCAGCACCGAGATCTGGCTGTGGGGCACAGAGAGGTGGGTGGGGGTCAGCCCCACGTCCTGCCGAGCCCTCGTGGGTGGGATTGGGGCTGGACCCCTTCATCTCCCCCATCCATGTGTTGAGACACTCCAGGGATACACAGAGAAGCTCCCAGGGATGCTCTAGAGCTGTCATAGCCCACTGGGCTGGACCCCTCTATCTCTTCCACCCATGTGCAGGGATGCTCAGGGATAACAAGGGATGCTGAAGGATACCCAGGGATGCTCTAGGAGTGCTTCAGAGCTCCTAGGGCTGGACTCCTCCCACCTTCCCCAGTCACATACAGGGATGCTCAGAGATACTGAGGGATGCTCCAAGGCTGCCCCAGCTCCTGCGGATACACCCCTCCATCTTTCCAACCATGTGCAGGGATGCTCAAGGATACCCAGCGATTCTCTGGGGGTGCTCCAGAGCTGTTCTATCTCCCCCACCCACATGCAGGGATGCTCAGGGATACCCAGGGATGCTCCAGTGCTGTCTCAGCTCCTGTGAACGGACCCTTCCATCTTTCCCACCCATGTGCAGGGATGCTCTGAAGATACCCAGGGATGCTCCAGGGCTATCCCAGATCCCAGGCCAGACAGCAGCACAGCCAGGGGATGCTGGGGGAAGCCAGCACCCCTGAGGTGACCCAGTCACCCCCATGGACCCACCTGATGCTGTTCTTGTGCAGGGTGTCCAGCGTGGCATTGGCCGTGTCCGAGCTCGCTTTTTTATCCAGGTTCTGGAAGCGCTCACGGGCGGTGAGGCCGCGCTGGGAGCTCTGCTTGGGCACATCCAGCTTCCCCCCGAAGGTCAGCACTCCCTGGCTCTCCTCATAGGTGAACAGCATCGGGCAGCAGTCGTGGCCCTGCAGAACCAGGCTCAGCACCATCCTAACCCAGCACCCACCCCATGGCCCAGCCCGCACTCACCGCAGCCACCAGGCTGTTCTCAGTGATGAAGGTGACGGCAAGGAGAGGCAGGGTCTCTGTGCACAGGGAGGTGACGCTGCAAGGCAGTGAGTGAGCATCGCTCAGCACAGAGGTAGGAACACAAGGAGAGCATTCTGCATCCCATCCCGGATGCCTCCATCCCCTCCGAGCTCCCCCCAGCCCCACTCACGCCATCCTCTTGCTGGCATCGGCGAGGCAGAGGGTGCTGTCGTGGCTCACCCAGGCCACACGGGTGCCGCTGGCTGAGAAGCAGATGCTGTGCACCCACCCGCAGCTGCTGCTCGACTCAAACATCAGCTCCCCAAAGGGCATCTTGGAGCCCCAGGGCGTGGGGCTGGGCCGCTCCTCCACCTCCTTGATGTAGGCTGAGAAGATCCTGGGGAGAGGGGGGAAAGAGCCTCCATCGCTGCTCCCTTTGCCTCAGGGCAGAGCCCATAGGTGCTGGGATGGTCCCTTGGGCACCTTCATCCCCTCTCATGTCTCCCTTGTGTCCGGCAGAGTGAAGCCTGCCCCATAGGGCTGTGCTGTGCTCAGGTGGGACCCCAAACCATCCTCGGGCATCCCCTGCTCATCCATCCCCCTGCTCCTCACCGGCACTTGAAGTCGCATGAGCCGGCAGCCAGGAGCACGTTGTTGGGGTGCCAGTCGAGGCTGAGCACCGTGGAGCGGATGGGCTTCTTGATGTGCTTGCAAACCCACCTGTGGGGAGGGGGTAGTGGCAATAGGGGACAATCAGCAGGGCTGGAGCCCCCCCCGGGCTTTGGGGGGGCTGGATGAGGGCGATCATGGCTCCAAGCGCACCAGGAGGTGCCCTGGGTCACCAGCCTGCAGGAGCAGCTTGGGCACGGGCTGTTCCTCCCTCCATGTCCCCATCTGTCTGCTCCTGCAGCTCCTCTCTGTCTCTCCTATCTCCTCCTCCTCCAGTTTCCTAACTCCCAGTCCATCCAACCCTCCTATTTCTCCATCCATCTCTCTACCCATCAATGCCCCCATCCATCCATGTCTCCTTCTATTTCTCAACCCATCCATTTCTTCTTCTATCTCTCCTCCCCTTCCTCCATCCTCCCTCTCCCGTCTCTCCATCCATCTCTCCCTCCATCCATCCCTCCTATTTCTCAGTCCATCCTTTCTCCATCCATCTCTCCATCCTTCCTTCCCTCCCTCCATCCATCCATCCATCCATCCATCCATCCATCCACCCATCTCTCCATCCATCCATCCATGTCTCCTATTTCCCAGCCCATCCATCCATCACTCCATCCCTCTCTCCTATCTCTCCCTCCATCCCTCCCTCTCTCCTGTCTCTCCCTCTCTCCCAGGGCAGATCCCCACCAGTCATTCTCCTGCTCGAAGTAGCAGATGGAGATGAGGCGGGAGCCGCTGCCCACCGCGAACTTGTTCTCCCTGGGGGACCACTTGACGCAGCGCGCGGCGCGGTTGATGCGCAGGATCACCAGGGTGGGCTTCCAGGCGGTGCCCTTCAGGGTCCACACGTAGGCATTGCGGTCGGTCCCGCACGTCACCAGCCGGTTGCTCTCGGGGGCCCAGTCGATGCCTGGCAGGCAGAGGTGGGGGGGTGATGGTGACCCAGGGAGTGGTGGGGATGGGGGCACTCGGGGCTGGGGGCCATTGCTGTGGGTGAGCTCTGCTCCAAAGTCGCTCTTTGCACTGTTCCCACATCAACCCCAAATCATCCACCTCAGACCTTTGCATCCCTCCCACCCCAAAGCATTCCATTCAACCCCTCCCACCCCATCATCACATCCCACCATCAGCACCCCGCACCCCACCCTGTCACCACATCCCACCATCAGCACTTCCCATCCCACCCCAGCACTCCCATCCATCACATCTCACCTCAACACTTCCCATCCCATTCCTACTACCCCATTCCATCCCAAACCACCTCACCCCACCTCTTACATCTATCTGTATCTCTTCCATCCATCCATCCATCCATCCATCCATCCACCCATCCATCCCCATCTCATCCCCCCCCCATTTCCCCAGTTCCACCCATTCCACTTCTCTGGCACACTAGATCAGGACCAGCAGAGGCAGACACAACCAGTTCCCTCTCCGTTACCCACTACACAGCCCCATCCAGCAGCTGCCCTGTGTCCATCCCTGTCCCCATCCCCTCCATCACCCAGGACTCACCCGTCACCTGCCCATTGTGCTCCTTCAGCTCATGGACCTTGCTCCACTTGGTCCCATCCTTGCGGTAGATGTGGACCTCGTGGTTGTTGGGGCACAGCGCGATCTCTGTTGGGCAAGAGCAGTGGGGCAAAGCCCTCCCCTGGGTCATGGGCTCTGCCATGGGGAACATGGGGTCGGGCAGCATCAACCTGCCCCTTCTTGTGCTCCAGGCTCCCCGCCTGCACTGTGGGGTCCCACCAAGCCCTGAAGCCTTGCCCTGGATCTGACCCTATAGGGAAGGGAGAAGGGTCCCATGGGGCTGGTGGGATGGGGTGGGATGGGGTGAGATGGGATGGGGTGGCTGTGTGTGCTCAGCCCTGGTCCAGCCCCTCCTGCCCGGCTCAGTGGATAAAGCCGTTTTTGTTCTCTCCCACATCCCTGCTCGCAGCCGGGAAATGCCGTCGGCTGTGAATCACCCGGCTCTGCTCCGCTTCCCTCCCCTCTCCGTGCTCCATCCGTCCCTCCCAGCGCCGCGGTGCCTCGGGCCGGACGCACTGCCTGCACTCCCGTGCCAGGCTCAGCTCCAGCAGCAGGACCAAGCGGATGCAGGGGAACATTTCCCATCCCAGCCCCACATCCATCCATGGCTGGACCCGCTTCCCAAACCCAGCCACAACCCACTGCAGGGATGCTCAGCCGGTGCTTTGGGCCACCACTGGGGATTTTGGGATGGAGTGCCCTGATGATGGTACTTACGGGTCCGGTCCTTGTTCCAGGCATGGCAGCTGATGGGCTCCAGCAGGAAGCTGTGGTAGGCCATGGCTCACGGGCTGGGGATGGGGAGAGACCCCCATGGCCATCAGGAGATGAGGCTCTGGCCATGGGGTCAAGCCCCCAGTGGTACCCCTGCATCCCCCATTCCCTCCCACTGGGGTCAGCCCCTCGTTGCAGTCCTCTGCATCCCTCTTCTGCCGGGAAAGGGGTTTCCCATCCCATCCCATCCCATCCCATCCCATCCCACGTATGCTCAGCCCCACTGAGGCAGTGACTAATCCCTTCCCCTGGCTGAGCTCCCATCTCTCCTGTAGCACCCACCATCAGTGTCACAGCATGGAGCAGCTTCCCACAAACCCCTTTCTGGGTGCCAAGAGGCTGGGAAGGGCTCAGAGCCACAGCACAGCCCCTTGGGCCATGCGGATGCAGAGAAACCCCTCTCCAGGGTGTGCCAGGGATAGGGATTACTCACAATTCGCCTCTCGGCTATTTCAGGAGCTCCCTGAGTGCTGCCCGTTTTCTTTGGCAGCTGGAGCAGTGCAGGGGAAGGGAAAAGTCCCTCCTAAGGAATCTGGGTGGAAAGAAAATCCATGGAGCTCCACAGAACCCCAGCATGGATTGGGTTGGAAGGGACCTTAAAGCTCATCCGGCTCCAAGCAGGGACCCCTTCCACTAGAGCAGGATGCTCCAACCTGGCCTTGAGCACTGCCAGGGATGGGGCAGCCACAGCTTCTCTGGGCACCCTGTGCCAGCGCCTCAGCACCCTCACAGGGAAGAGCTCCTGCCTAAGAGCTCAGCTCAGTCTCCCCTCGGGCAGGTTAAAGCCATTCCCCTTGGCCTGTCTCTACAGGCCCTTGCCCAAAGCCCCTCTCCAGGTTTCCTGCAGCCCCTTTAGGCACTGGAGCCTAAGGTCTCCCTTAAGCAACCAGCCCAGCTCTCAGCCTGGCTCCATCACTGCACATGGATGAATCCCAGCGCAGATGCACAGCACAACTCTACCCTCACCATCCCAGGGCCAAGCCACTGAAACCCCCATCCCAGCCAAGGGCTTGGGGCTGAGCAGGGAGATGCCTTTGGTACCCTTTGTACCAGGAGGGCACAAAGCTGCTGCCACGATGAGCAGCACCACAAGTGCTGAACTGAACCCTCAGTGAGCAGGGATGCTGCTGTTGGCATCGGAATAGACCGGGAGCAGGAAAGCGTCTGAAATTGGACCTGGCTGAAACGGCTCCTGGGGAGGAGGGATGGAGGCAGGACTCCATCCACAGCACTTTCCACCTTCAATGTGTGCTAAGGCAAAAGTGATGCTTCCCTTTTGGATGCTTGGAGCTTCCTCCCTGGCTGTTTTGCTGCTCCCCCATTCAATGCCAGCTCCCAAAGGGATTGTTGCCACCATTGTGCCAAGGAGCAGAAGCCATCCCCAGCCCAAGGGCCCTTCGAGCTTCAGCTTCTCCCTGCAGTGGTTTGCGTTTCACTTCCCCAGCAGCCGGGCTATGGCCTGTTCCCTGCTCACACCCCATGGGGAGCTCAGTACCCCCTTCCCCAGCAGGGAAGAGCATCGGAGGGGCCATGACCATCTCCTGCTGGACACAGAGGGAAGGAAAGGGGTGTTCCTAGGGCAGACAGGGCGGGATGGGGACCCGGTGCGGCTCCGTTATCTCCCTGGGCAGCTCGGAAACATCCTTGGAGGAGATAACACCAAGCCCTTGGCCGGAGCCAGCGCCGGGGGCTCCTCCCAGTCCCAGGAGGAAGCCGTGCACCAAGGAGCTGCATTGTGGGGTTTATGGAGCCTGGTTCGTACCCAGCAGTGCAGGGACACAGCGAGGGTCCCACACGGACCCCATGAAGCTGCTCCCTGGTCACTGCAATGGCCCCGTCCTCCTGCACCCCCGAGACCCCAGCACTGACCCCCCTGGAGTCCCCCCTGCTCCTGGCAGCTGGGATGGGGACCCCAGCACCCCTCAGTGCTGGTGAGGGGGTACCCCAGGAGCCAGCCTGGCCCTCGGGGGACACAGCGGTCCCAGAGCAGATGGAGGGCAGCTCTGACCCTCCTCTTCCTCGCACCAGGCAGAGCAGGAGGCGGCTGATACCCAGTTGGTCAGGACAGATTACAGAGAGCCCCGGCTCAGCACCAACCCCGCGGGACCTCAATGGGGGGACCCTTTCCAACCCCATTGAGCGAGAGCACAAAACCCAAACTCGCTACAACCCGGGGCAGAAAAAGCCCAAACCAACCAAGACCAAAACTCAAGAGCATCCGAGCGCTGCCTGCACCCCCCTGACCCCACCGAAGGGTCCCCATCTCCCCTCGAGCACCACGAGGGGTGACTCCCGGCCCCCGTTGCCAGCGGCAGCCGCCCCTTACCTTGCGGGCAGGGTTAGTGCATGGGCCCTGGGCAGCGGACACGAACGCAGCCCCGAGCGAGCGGCGGCAGCCGTTGCCTGCCCCGACTTCCCTTTTCCTCCCCGAGCAATGCAACCACTTCCTTACGTAGGCGTTGGGGGAGCGCGAAGCTCGGCGGCCGCCCTGCCCCTGCCTTCCGCAGCCAGGCCTCTCCCCATAGCCGCACGTGGATGGGATGGGATGGATTCCTCTTGTATCCCTCCCGGGATACAAGCACCGGGGCCCTGATGTGTTGTTTCAGGATATGGATGAGATGGGAGCAGCAGGAGCCCAGCCGGGGTGAGACATCCTTCGGCATCGCTGGAATGCACAGCTTGGAAGGACCCTGTGGTGCCTGGATTCGGCTACCCTGGGCAGCAATTGCTGGTTCCTGCATCCCACTGAGCCCAACTGGGATCCAATCTGGGTGCAGTCACAGCTCTGCTCACCCCACACACCATGTGTGCACCCCTCTGTTTCCTTCCTGATTCAGAGCAACTGATTTTACCCCATTTCCAGCCAGGCAGGATAATTCCCAGGAGCTCAGCTCATGCTGGCAGTGCTGGGAGATGGGATTCCCACTCTGTAAGCTAGTCACTCATCCCACTGCTGTAAGCCAGTCACACGTGGAGGGATGCACTAAACCCTTCTCTGACCAGGTAACATTGCAGAAGCGGGACAGCAGTGCACTGGGGGCTCATACAGGGAGGGCAGAGCCCTGATAGAGCTTCCCAGCTGCAGGACATGGATAAAATGCCCTAGTATTTCTTGAGCTGCAGGATCAACCCCCATGTGAGGGGTCAGCTGTAGATGAGGGCAATGGGGATGGCACTGAGTGGGAAGCTCATCTCTCCTTGGTCCTCAGGTCACCAGGAGGCTCCAGGCTTCCTAGGTATCCAACCATCACCTCCTGCACCAACACCAGCATCTGCATGGGATGTGAGGACACAGCACAGGAGACCATCTGCTCATCCCTGGACACCAGCTCCCTTCCAGGCAGGGATGTGAATGAACAGTGCCCGCTTTAAGTTCTGCAGGAAGCAGGCTCTGTTCCCACAAGGGAAAGGAGAAGCTCAGCCCAGTGCTCCCTGCTGAGCCACCACGTTCCCCATAGCTCCCACTGCGGCTCTAATCTGAGCCAGCACTGATGATACAGGAGCTACCCCTGAGAGCCCAATGGGGAATAACCCAGCTCTGTGGTAGGGATGAAGGCTCAGCCCTTCCGGGTTTCCTCCCAGATCCAATTCCAGGTTTGGCTTAAATCCTTCACCTGCTTTTACCTCTGTTTTCCATAAAGCTCCTCCTGCATCCATGTCTCACAATGCCTGGATCCCCCGCAGCATCATCCCATTGCACAGACGCTGGGAACTCCAGAACATCTTTTTGCTGGGTTTTCTTTCAAGATGAGGCAGAAGGGATGGAAAGCAGCAGCTTCTTTTCCTTTAGAGGCTGGGGAGCTTTTCAGGCAGCTCCCGGGAGCATCCCTGCTTGCTCCAAGCCCCATTCCTTGCTCCCAGCAGTGTGTCAGCTGGAGCGCTACCGCTGAGCCCAAGCAGCCAGCAGCTATCCTGTAATTAAGACTGCAACCACGAGCTGTGTTGTGAGCATTGCTTTCAGAGGCATCACTAACCCAAGCACATACAAGCAAGTGCCAAGCAGCCCGGTGCTGCGGTTAGCTGAGTCCACAGTGAATTCTCACCCACATGGGACACAAAGGACACTGTTAGAGACAAGGGGGTGGCAACAGAATGTCGTCCCCCCACCCCGAGCAGATCCATGGCCTGGAGAGCCAGAGCCACTGTTCTTCACTGTGGGGCAGTGCACAAGGCCCCTGCCCCTGCATTTGGGGTGGTTGTGACCTGGTTTCAATCTCAGGCCTGTAGCACGTGTGTTTCTCTCACACAGCAGTTCCATCACACCTCAATTTGTTGGCTTCTGGGGGCAAATGGGCTCATTTTACCTTCTCCTGCTCTTCCACACAGAATCCAGAAGAAGGCATAAACATTTAGAGATGCATTTTCTCCACTCTCTCATCAGATGATTCCCCCCCTCCCTTTATGTTACTTGGAAATAGAGCACCACGCTTTCCAGAAGTGACTTTTGAGCCATAATCACTCCTGTCTGTGAGATATAAGCACCTTTAATACATACAGAGATGGACAAACCCATCTTCTGTCTTGCCACCAAGGCTGGCAGGCCCCCTTTGATCCAGAAGACACTCAACTGCATCAGCACTGATGGAGTTCAGCTGATAAAGCCAACCCCACCACCAGTCACCGCACACATCAGGTCACCAGGCTGCAAGATGGGTCGAGGTTAAAGAGTCACTGTTTCATGTTTAGAAGGGAAAGGAAATGCAAAGCCACGCTTGACTGCCAGGGGAGGGAGGTGGGAGACACCAGAGAACCAGGAACAAGTAAACCAGTCAATCCTCTGCACGCAACCAACACTGCACCTGTAAATGCCCCAGCTCTGTGATGGACACAGTGCTCTGGCAGCAGAACAGCAGCAGCTTTGTGAGCTTATCTCCCATCCTCCCTTGTCACTCACTCCGAGCCGAGATGAACAGCATATGAAGCAACTCTGGTTCCAGAGGAAGTGGTGAGTTCAGTCACTGGGGTTTTCTGTAAGACACTTCTGTATTCTCAGACAAAGCCTTAAACCTTGCAAAGCTTGGAAGACAGAGAATCCCCTCCAGAGCCTCAAGGCAGCAGTGCAGTTACCTGACCATGTGAACAAACCCAGTTACGTGCAAACGCCTCTGTGAGCTACTGAGGCTCAGAACTGAGCTTCCAAAAGGGAGGTACACAGAAGCCACCATACTGACACCTCTCTAAACGAGTGCTATGTCCCCACCAGCCTTTATAAACACAGACTGCTGCAGGCTGAGCGCTTGACTCTAACAGGACATGCAGGCCTGTGTAGCTCCATGGACTTACAGGGATTTGCTTTTACTTTGTCCTTCTAAGAGGGGGCTCAGCAGATTTTTGTCTCACTTTCCACATGCAGCTTCCAGCCTGTCTCCTAAGCACTGTGAGAAGTCTTTCTGCAGGTCTTAAAAGGTAACTACAAATCATTCTGGTCATTCACCTTTGGAAGACTCTGACCCACTGAACAGACAGCAAGAAAGACATTCAAGGTAATCTGCTCCATTACTAGATCCAATGCAGACAGAACTAAGAGGAGTAGGACAAAACTGCTCATCCTCCAAAATCATCACCTTAAGGGAACAATTCCTCACATCCATGCCTGATGCCATCAAACCATCAAGGGGTAGAACACATTTATATTTCTGGAGTGACAGGAGGATCCCAACAGTTGGCTGTACTGGAGGCTGAAATTCAGCCTGACTGGGGGGAAGTGCCAAAAGCACCCCACTGTGACTGGTCCAGAGGCTCCATGCATCCTTGTTACAGACTGCCTCAGGAGAGGGTACTTCAAACACCCAAACGGATACCAAGGGGCTTTTGGTACTGCTGCTTTGGAGACTGAGGAAATTGAGCCGCTGTCCACCTTGCCTGGTCTCTCAGAGAATCCTTCCATTGTGCGTTTGCTGAAGGTAGAAGAACAAGTGCCAATCGCAATCACAACAGTGCACCGGTGGCAGAGACTCTCTGATCCCCATCCATAGACTGATCCGTAGACTGGAGAGCCAGGGAGTGATCACATCCAGCTCATCCCAACTCCAGGTCTTCATCTGTCAACTAAGAAATTTTCAGTAAAGATGAACTTTTCCTCTTTTAAGGCCATAAAGTATCAGTGCAGGGGTTTTCCCACTCTGTCCGAGTCAATTCCCTTAATATCCTTTTTTAACCTCTGCCAATGAGCATCCAAACAAAGAATCAGTTTTTCTGGTTTTTATTATTATTATTATTATTATTTCTAGCAGACAATTTACATAAAATTCCCCTTTTAAGTTAGTGATTCAGAACTTCCTGCAATGAACTACTTAAGGAGCAGCTTTGGTAAAGAATGGAATGAAACAACCAACCGAAAACAGAAAGAACAATGAAACCAAAAGAGATAAGAACAATCACGGCTGATTTTGAAACCAACACAATTCACCAAATTGAGATCCAGAAGAAAATGGGCCAAGCTGTATTTTCTCCATGTTTCCAAGTTATTCCTCCTTCCTCCTCCCTTTTTGGGTTTGTGCAGATGTGGGAGCTGCGTTCTGTCAAGCAGTTTGTCCTGCTAGATGACGGCAATCCACCTTTACATGATTCGTAGCCCTTGGATAGAGGACTCTAAGGTCTTGAAAGAGAGAAACATCTTGATCACAATCTGCTATGGTTTCCTGTGGTAAATAATTCAGTGGAGATGCTGATGCTAAGAGGAACAAGTAAAAGCCCTGGGTATTTTGGGTTAGACTCAGATTCAAGAGCCAGAGGCTTCTACAGCCATTCCTTTCAAACTCATGCATATATAGACCAATGATTCCATTCCCTTTCCCTGAACCTGCATTAAAGCAGGTTATAAATCACCTCAGCTTCGTGGCTCCTATCCCCACCAGAGACCTTTTGCATTACAGAACCGACAAACCAGGGCTTTCCTAAGAGGCAGAGCAGGCTCTCAGCAGCTCGGGGAGGCCAGAAGACCTCTGTTGGCCAGTGCTCAGCAAAGTAAGCATTTGCATCCATAAATCCTGACTGGGTATTCAATACAGGACTTGGTGTATTTTGTAACTCTTTGAGTATCTTCTTACTGCTTTCATAAGCTAAATATGAAAGGAAGGACCATGTGCAGTTCTGGTGTCCTCAACATAAAAAGGACATGGAAGTGTTGGAACAAGTCCAGAGGAGGTCACGAGGATGATCAGGGGACTGGAGCATCTCCCATACAAAGGCAGGCTGAGAAAGTTGGGGCTGTTCAGCCTGGGGAAGAGAAGGCTGCGTGGAGACCTCAGTGCAGCCTTCCAGTATCTGAAGGGGGCCTATAGGGATGATGGGGAGGGGCTCTTCATTAGGGACTGTAGTGACAGGACAAGGGGTAACGGGTTCAAACTTAAACAGGGGAGGTTTAGATTGGATCTAAGGAAGAAATTCTTTCCTGTGAGGGTGCTGAGGCACTGGAATGGGTTGGCCAGGGAGGCTGTGAATGCTCCATCCCCTGGCAGTGTTCAAGGCCCGTTTGGATGAAGCCTTGGGTGCCATGGTTTAGTGTGAGGTGTGCCTGCCCATGGCTGGGGGTTGAAACTGGATGATCTTGGGGTCCTTTCCAACCCAAACCATTCTATGATTCTATGTTCTGCATAAGGACAGTGAACAGAGCCCAAAGGGACAGGAGCAAGAAGAGGTAGCGGGCAGTGTCGTACCAATGATGGTTCCAGCCTGAATGCGGCTGAGGTAGAGGTTGGAGGAGGAACTAGTGGGATTCCTATAGACTGCATGAAAAAATTAAATCTAGATTAGCACCATCTGCTAAACAAAGTCTATCTGCACTTATGCTGAATCTTGGCTCTCTCTTCCTTATGGAGCTCACTAACAGGCTTGAATATTCCAGTCTGGATTTCCTATTGCTAATAAAACCTGTGTTAGGGCTGAGGCTCAGAGGCTGGTGCTGGAGATCACCAAATTCCTTCCCACTACATACACATAGTAGTAAAAGCATACCTTGAAATCCCAGATGGTCATTGCTCCATCAATGCCTGTGGTGCAGAATTTACGACAGTCTCGTTTGTCTATCTCATAAATAGACACTTGGCTGAAAGCAGAGAGTGAGAGCTGGTAACACAGACACCCATTCCAGAGAGCCAAAAAGCTGGAAAACCTGGGTTGAATTCAACTCCTACTCTCTCCAAGGGAGACATGAGTGTAACAGAGCTTATGTTAGGTTTCTGGTACAATGCTTCAGAAAAATAAGCACAGAAATAGGATGCTGAAAGCTCTTTTATTGCTTTGTGGCTGCAGCCTGAACATTTGCCTTGGATAAAGACAAATTGCTTCAGGAATGCCAGCATCCTCTAGGCTCACATATTTTATTCAATGCCAGGATATTGTGCTTGAAGAACTTGAACTGATCCTTCTGATGAATAAATACACCTGGAAATAACTTCTGCAATAGGGAGCCAGTATGGGAATTCCTGCTCCAGGTGGATTTTGCTGACTGGATTTTGCACAGCACTACCAATGTCTTGTGAAGTAGCCACATATTTGATAAGGTAAGCTTTGCTGAAGTTCCAGAGCACACTGAACATGAACAAACAGCAACAGCATGCATGCCATGCTAATGATTAACTCCACCAGCTTCCATATAAATCCCAGGAACAGAGAGCTGTTAGGAAAAGGCTAAGAGGGAATACTAGCTAAACCCGGATGGTGTACCTAAGTTGAGCTCTCACCAATTTGTAGTACATCCTGGGAAACCAAAGCGATGAGGAAAGCATTCCTTCCCCTTGGAAGAGCAGGCAAGACACTCACGTTATACTGTTTTGGTGCAGTGTCTCCAGGGTCGTGTTGCGATCTTCCGTAGTGGCTCTTTTATCCATGTTTCGGAAGCGTTCCATAGCGGAAATATTGCGCTGGATGCTCTGTTTTGGAATGTCTAGTTTGGAAACGAAGGTCAGCAAGCCACGGTCATCACAGTTAAAGAGCATGGGGCAGCAGTCATGGCCCTGCAACCAAACAGCACAAAATCTTGTCAGGAAATGAACACAATCACCATCTCATTCTTCTGCTGCTGTCAACTGCAGCAATGCAAAGACTGACACTGTGGAAGAGTTTGCTTATATGTCCTCAACATAAAAAGGTCATGGAAGTGTTGGAACAAGTCCAGAGGAGGCCACGAGGATGATCAGGGGACTGGAGCATCTCCCATACAAAGGCAGGCTGGTTGAAAGTTGGGGCTGTTCAGCCTGGGGAAGAGAAGGCTGCGTGGAGACCTCAGAGCAGCCTTCCAGTATCTGAAAGGGGCCTATAGGGATGATGGGGAGGGGCTCTTCATGAGGTATTGTAGTGACAGGACAAGCGGTAACGGGTTCAAACTTAAACAGGAGAGGTTTAGATTGGATATAAGGAAGAAATTCTTTCCTGTGAGGGTGGTGAGGCACTGGAATGGGTTGGCCAGGGAGGCTGTGAATGCTCCATCCCTGGCAGTGTTCAAGGCCCGTTTGGATGAAGCCTTGGGTGGCATGGTTTAGTGTGAGNTTGGATATAAAAATTCTTTCCTGTGAGGGTGGTGAGGCACTGGAATGGGTTGGCCAGGGAGGCTGTGAATGCTCCATCCCTGGCAGTGTTCAAGGCCCGTTTGGATGAAGCCTTGGGTGGCATGGTTTAGTGTGAGGTGTTCCTGCTTATGGCAGGAGGGTTAGAACTATATCATCTTAAGGTCCTTTCCAACCCTAACTATTCTATGATCCTATGATTCCGTATATACAAGTTAGTTCTTACTAAGTTCTAGTAGGAACTTGGGTGTTTCTCCCTCTCCAAAACACTACAATGCTCTACAAGGAGAAGATAAAAGACACTTACAGCTGCCACCACACTGTTCTCGGAGACAAATGAGACACTCAGGAGTGGGAGGAATTCTGTTTTCAGCTGCGAAACCCTGAATACAATAATATTTGTTAAAGGACTTCATTGAAACCTCTCATCTTTGGTTCCAATCAAATTAGAGACCATTCCTACACAAGGGTTACTGGAAAGGAAGTCAGTGCGGCTCAGCTGTCCCAGAGTGACATCAGCAGGTTGCAGTTTGTAATAGGATGTTTTAACCTAATGGAAGTGTCCTGGAAGGACCAAACATGAAGTATTCCAGGTAAAGGCTGGAGTTACTTAGTGTTGTGTGTAAATAGTGTTTAGAAAGAATGGGCACCTCCAAAAAAGTCCAAATTAATGAAGCCATTCATTTCATTTGTGTATAAAACCACAAAGACTTAGTGCTTGACATCATCTTCTCAGGAGGAAAATGCCTCTAGATTAAATTTAATCAACTTTAGAGATGTTATAACAAATGAGGGAAGAATTCCAGAACACTTTAGACTTAAATGATGCCCACAGCCAGGTATTTCTGCAGCTGCAGCCATCAGAACCATAATTCAAACTGAAGCACAGCAATGCCAGGCTGATCCACTAGAGATCTCTGTTGCCAAAATGTATGAGGAACCTCTTCCTTCTTGGTTAGAAAGCCAGAGACATTGAAGAGTTATGCAGATGAGGAGCAGAAGGAGGAATCAGATCAGACATTAGGAGGAAATTCTTTACTATGAGGGTGCTGAGATGCAGGCATAGGGTGCCCAGAGAAGCTGTGGCTGCCCCATCCCTGGCAGTGTTCAAGGCCAGGCTGGACACAGGGGCTTGGAGCAAGTGGAAGGTGTCCCTGCCTGTGGCAGGGGTTGGAATTGGATAAGCTTTACGGTCCCTTCTAACCCAAACCATTCTGTGATCCTATGAACTGTTAATAAACCATATTGTTGGATTGGAAGGTGTAAGTTGAAACCTTCCAACAGCAGAGTCTTAAGGACAGTGGCTGGAGTAAACAACCAACTTATTTTCCAGATCCTGGTTGGGAATAGGTCTTTGTTATACAACAAGTTTGTTTCTGGATTCTCCTGAATCCATTTATGAGGAAATACGGGTTTTCCCCAATCCCTAAAGTGGATGCTCCCACCCTGAGTAAAGTGACTGCAACCCCACTGAAGAGCTCTTCTCAGAAATGTCAATTATATCATCTAAAATTCCAAGAGTCTGCCTTATTTCAGTAGGCCTCAAAGACTCCTGGAATCAACAGTAATATTGTCACAAGTGGGAACAGCAGTCACAGCTCTCATTGTTGTAAGCACAGTATCCCACACCCTTCTATGTAAAATTGCTGATAACTGAGAGGAAGAACATACTTTTCATATTCACATACTTACATCATATTCTTTGAGGCATCAGCAACTGACACAGTGCTGTCATGACTGACCCAGGCTAAGCGGTTACCACTGGCAGAAAAACTGACACTGTGCACCCATCCACCACTTCCAGCACCCCCAAATTCTGACATCAGCTGCCCAAAAGGCATTTTGGAACCCCAGGGTGTACTGGCTGGTTTTTCATCCACTTCCTTAATATAAGCAGAAAACACCCTGCAAATAAAGAGATTTCAGTGTGAACAGAGAACAAGACCTCCTGGGAGCTTCATGTACATTTGGTATTGGAAGCAAGGAGATGCACTCTAATTCCACCCAAATAAAATACTACCTTCAAACAACAAGGCACTGGTGGCTGGGAAGCTTCCCTATACAGAGAGAAAGCAATAGTACAAAGGGTGGAATGCATATAGGTTTCCGTACTTGTTTCTTTCTCCTCCTTTTCCAGAAGGTGGCACAAGCACATACATTGTCATTGCATTTTCCACTGTGCTGAGATTTCCCTTTCATCCCTTAGAGGTCCTAATAATACTGAGAGTCAGTTCTTCAGGAAGAGAAAACCCACAAATTGCACTGTATAATTAGAAGCTGCTACAAACACCTACAAAATTACCCGCTTTTTCAGAACATTCACTTTGCAGCCTGGTTTCAAAGAAAGAAAACTGATGTTCCAATGCCAGCATTACAGTTTGCGAGATATGTTTAAATAGAAAAGCCTCCCCCTTGCATCAAATTCCTTCTGCATGATTCAGACATGCCACAATATGGTGTTCTTGATTGTTACCATGGAAGTCACTGGGACGTCACAAACATAGGATAAGAGTCCATTGAGCAGGAGGAACCAGTGAGCCACAGCATAGTACTACCAGAGAAA
The DNA here is from genome assembly GCA_002631895.1 of Agapornis roseicollis. Lineage (NCBI taxonomy): Eukaryota > Metazoa > Chordata > Aves > Psittaciformes > Psittacidae > Agapornis > Agapornis roseicollis. The sequence goes on from NDXB01014391.1 coordinate 26,629, forward strand.
TACGTCAATATAAATGACAACCCCTGATCCAATACTGGTTGCAGTCAAACAATACATATACATATATAGTGAGTTTAAGGAAATGTTGCTCCCCCCTCCCTGTTATTTGAGATCTTTTACACATGTGGAGTATGCACTTCAAAAGGTCTCCATATTCAGCTTACTCAAATAAAGCTGATCATTTGGAACAAGAAGGGCTTAACTGCAGCTGTATTAGGTAGAGACTTTCAGAGCATTAAGTGTGAATTTATATTGGGCTCTATCAGTTTAAATATAATCTAATGATAATCCTTCAACCAACTTAATTTTATAGAAATGGCTAAAAGGACGTATCTCTTAACGTATGGAAATGGGACAAGATGTTTAAAGCCACAGCCTTTAGCACAAGGCAGTAAAATCATTCCTATGTAGTGAAAGACCTTGAAGATAACTGTTAAAAAATGAGTATTTTCCCTGACTGAAATCTCCCCCTCTTTTAAACCCAAAATCAGCTCAGTTTGAAGGCCCCAGCCTTTAAAGAACACTGGGGAATTACTTTCATTCCCACAGCAGCTTGTTCCAGCAAGAATATAAAATTCACACCTATGGAGTGCTGGTAGCTAGATCTGTATTTCTAAAGACAGAGGAGTTAGAGGAAACACCCTGCTGTTAGAGGAGCTCCTTCAGGCCAGGTACCAAGGAAACTGAATACTGAGCATCTTGGAGCCTCTTCGTGCTCCATTCTTTACCCAAATGTCTCCCACTTTACTGCTTATTAGTTGGCAGTGGCTCTGGCAGACCCATTTCATAATTCTCCTCAGAGCCACTTATCAGAACAGATGCACACTTAAGGCCCAGATATCTTCATTATGTCACTGAACATTCCCTAGAACTGGAATTCTAGACATCTTTATTCATTATTCACCAAGGAGAACATTCTTTCATGGGTTTGGGGAAGAAACAGAAACATAAACCTACTACCAATCTCTACTACTGTTCTTTAATATTTCTTTATGGAGATTTCCATGATAAAAGCAGCAAAATGATGAAATGAGTCACCCTAAACTACAATGTTAAGGAAAACCAGAAAGATTTCCAAATATTTTATATCAAGAGCTGGGGAAGGCATTCAAAATATACCCCATTTTCAGAGTAGGATGCAGGACAGTGAGTTTTCTGATGGGAAACAAAAGACTAAGTAAGCCTTCTAGAGCATGCTCCTAGGAAATAGACTGAACAACACCTTGACTTCCTCACACAACAAAGTCCCCCAAAATACACACATCCTTGCCCCAAAACCCAAGCCACAGTGAGCAGAAAATGATGCAAATCTAACTCCTCAACCCCAACAGGAAGAGGAGATAATCAGGGATGCAATGTACACAACAAAGCCTGGAGACAAAAGAGTTCAAGTCCAAAGTAACAGACAAATAGAGATATATGTATCAGCTGACCTAATGCAGAAGTTCTAAAATGCTTTATGAACATGGACAAGTTCCCACATGTGTAAAGCAGTTGCTCTGGAAGATGAATGAATACATTTCACATCCCATTTTTTTTGTGAAAGGAAGTGAACGTGTATAGTTTATCTCATTAAATCTGGAGCTACGGCAGGAAAGGGAGACAACTCTCCTCTTCTTCCCAGCTTCCATTTAACACCTCTCCTTACATAAAAAGGTATCAAAAGATAGAATTTAGATGCCTGGGTTTCATTCTGAAATAAGGAACATAATAGTCCCACCTCCCCCTCCTACTCCTTCTTAGTCATTTTTAGTACACATTTTGAAGCTTAAAAATTGTCCTATTACATAAAGAACTTAAGAAAAGAAGCTTTCATTAGTATTCAAGGTACCAGTGATTAATTAAAAGCTGAATCCAAGTCAACCACTCTGCAGACAGCTCCCATGCAGACTTCACTGCAGTGACCCCAACCACTCAGCACAGGGCAACTTGCAGGACCTATCCCTCACTGTGTAACTTCACAACCACACCATCTATCTCACATCCCCATCTGGTTTTACCAGCCTTGGTTTTAATGCTGCTCTTCAAAAATGTGTTTTGTTGTGCTGAGTTTCAGGTGGACCAATTCCCTGATCACTTTGTTCAAGGTGAGCAACTCCTTGCTCACTACAGAGGTGCAAGAATGTTAAGGGTAGCATAAAGAGAACAAGTGACTTGGGGAAGAAAAAGATGGGATCCTGCCTTTGGAAGTGCCATGAGGTTTGGAATTGCACTGTTAAGATACTGCTTTTTAAACTAACCAGCAATGTTGGTGTCCTACAAGGTAGCACCTCCTAGCCTAATTTAAGCCTACCAACTAGACCTCAGCACTCAATGCATGCACAGTAGTACTATTCCTGTGTATTGCTAATAAAGAAATCTACCAGTTCATGAAATTGAGGCATGTCCCTCACCAGATACATGTTAGCAGTTCAAAGTCTGCATGTGGTAGCACCAAAGCCAAAGTTTCTCAAGCTGGGTGTTTTAGTGTGGTAACAACACCAGTATGCAACGAACCATCTTCTATTCTGACAGCAAAGGCATCATCAGTGTGCTCATGATACTGACTAACAGTAATCCAAAGGGATTTACAGATGCTTTCTTTTTCTCTCACCTGCACTTGAAGTCACAGGATCCTGCTGCCAGCAGAACATTATTAGGGTGCCAGTCCAGGCTCAGGACAGTGGAACGAATGGGCTTTTTAATGTGTTTACTCACCCACCTAAATTAAGGAGAGAAAAAAAAGAGAGATATACAATAAGTATGGAAATATTCTACCAAACTCCCCCAATTCCATGAAGTACTCCTCCAAAAAAAAAAATCACCCTTTGCCAATGATTGCACACATCAGTTTTGCAAAACACCCAATGCCCAAAACTTTCATATTCCCTTGTAGGCTGTGAACTTTATATGGTTATCTTAATTCCAATTTTAAACACTATGAACTCCCTCTTCATCTGAATCCTACTCCCCTTCTAACTAATTTTTCTAATACATCAGACAAGACTCCTTAATGTCAATTTTGTGCAGTATTTGCCTGGTCCTTTACATCCTATGATAAGAGCTCAGCTTTGCCTGTCACATTGAGCTAAGCAGCACTATTTTCTTAGCTCACTAAGCACAGGTCCTCTCCAGCTCCTTTCAATGAGCTTCACAGCCATCTCTCTTGCCTATTGACTTCTCTACTGTTTAATAATACAGTAAGTATAAAATGCAGCCAAGTAACGGGTGAACTGCCAATGATGTGACTAGTCCACAGCTCTCAATTATCTGAAGTATAGTGAAAAGCGGTCCTGATGTAGAATGCATCAATATCAGCCAAAACACATCTCAGCAGATTTAGTCTGTTTCAACCATTTACAAAATAGTAATGAAATCTGTTATTCACTTGATGGCCTTTGGGATGATGGTGCTTTTTCTTTCAATTTACTTCCATCAGGCAAAAGCAGTTTAAAGGATCACACTAAATGGTTTGTCTTCAACAGATAGGTTTTCATTCTTCTGCAGACAAGTGAGGCAGAGAAAATGTCAATAACTGAGTCTGCTGGAAAGCACAGAAGTCCAAAACAAGCTTTAAAATGTATTTTGCAGATGGTATTGCTGTTTACCATCTCCACATGGAAGACTGCACACCACGGGCACAGACCTGTGGCTTAATGCATGTTTATGCAACCCAAGGTAACAGATCCTCAACATACTGATTTCACCTACAGACAATTTGGTAAATGCAGCTCTAACACCTGCAGCTGCAGATGTAGATCCATTAAAGATCAGAAGCACTAAGTTCATATGCCAAAGAGAAAGAAGTGTTAATGGTGGAAGTGACTGTGATAGTCCTGTCTGTAAAGTCGGATACAGATATACGACAGAACACAGAACAAGTAGATGACAAGCTGGAACACATCCACACCAACATGTATAACCTGAAAATATGCCAAGTCCAAGGCCTTCAGGTGCTACACCACAGCAGAGAAGTGGGAAACTTTTCTCTAAGATGTACAAATAAAAGAACTGACGAGGCCTATCCCTGACATTTCCTGAAGATTTTAGAGATTAATAAGATAGGAACCCAGTTACCACCATTAAGGTCCAAGCTTTAGCTTTCCTGTGATGATCTTAAAGGTAGAAATGGAAATAAACTCGAACAGCTCACCAGTCATTTTCAGATTCAAAGTAACACACAGATATAAGTCGAGCTCCACTGCCCACAGCAAATTTGTTCTCCAAGGGAGACCACTTCACAAAGGTGGCTGCACGATTAATTCTCAGGATCACAAGGGTTGGTTTCCACACACCATCCTTCTGACTCCACACATAGGCGTTCCGGTCAGCACCGCAAGTTACAATGCGATCACTTTTGGGTGCCCAGTCGATCCCTGCAATGTAGAGGTCACACTAATAAACTTGTCTCTTTATACTCTTTGCTTTACCACAGTTATCACTATTATGTTAGTATTTACCTTAGAATCAGAGAATGGTTTGGGGTGGAAAGGACCTTACAGTTCCAATCCCCTGCCATGGGCGTCCCTACCTCACACTGAACCATGTCACCCAAGACTCCATCCAACCTAGCCTTGATGGAGCATTCACAACTTCCTTAGGCAACCCATTCCAGTGCCTGACCACCCTCACAGTCAAGAACTTCCTCCTTATATCTAATCTGAACTTCCCCTGTTTAAGTTTGAATCCATTACCCCTTGTCCCATTACTACAGTCCCTAATGAAGAGTCCCTCTCTGGCATGCTGGTAGGCCCCCTTTCAGATACTGCAAGGCTGCTATGAGGTTTCCATGCAGCCTCTCCAGGCTGAACAGCCCCAGCTTTCCCAGCCTGTCTTACAGGAGGTGCTCCAGCCCCTGGTCATCCTCATGGCCTCTCCTTAGGACTTGCTCCATCATCTCCTTATGCTGAGGACATCAGACCTGCACACAGTGCTCCTTCTTCACTTATTCCCCAAGAACCATTCTAAACTGTTCTGGATACCTGCTTCTCTCTCTGACTTTCATCCAAACTGCAGATCCCAAACTTCCAGATTCCATAGAGAATTTGCCTGCTATATAATTCATATATGGTCTACTTCAAAGTAATCTTATGCTTAAAAAGCTCAATTTTGAAGCAGTTTGTGTTCCGAAACCATAGTTCTATTTGTCAATCTAGCCGAAGGGGGCCTATAGCGATGCTGGGGAGGGGCTCTTCATTAGGGACTGTAGTGACAGGACAAGGGGTAATGGGTTCAAACTTAAAAAGGGGAGGTTTAGACTGGATATAAGGAGGAAGTTCTTTACTGTGAGGGTGGTGAGGCACTGGAATGGGCTGCCCAAGGAGGTTTTGAATGCTCCATCCCTGGCAGTGTTCTACGCCAGGTTGGACAAAGCCTTGGGTGCCATGGTTTAGTGTGAGGTGTCCCTGCTTATGGCAGGGGGGTTGGAACTGGAAGATCTTAAGGTCCTTTCCAACCCTAACTATTCTATGATTCTATGATCCTGCCTCTCTCTGCTTCTCTTGCCCACCACCTCCCATGTGCCAGCACTGATGCTCTTCTGAACCAAGATCAGCTTTTTAGCTTAGAGAAAAACTAAGCCAACAAAAAGAGTGAATAATGCTCATTTTGGAAGCAGCTCACCAGAATCTCTGAATTGAGACACACAAGACAAGACAAGGGACCTTATCCCTTGTGATCAGAAGCTGGAGTGACACCAGCTCAATCACTCCCATCAGAGGCAACAAGTGGATTGATGAGTCTATCTTCTGTATGTAACCACAGTTTAAGTCTACACTTCACTACATCCACAGCATTTGGTATTCCAAAGGTATATGCTGAGCTGGAGAGCAGGGAGAGCTCTTTTCCCAAGTCATGAATATTTGGCTTCTAACACTAACAGGTACATGTAAAATTCAGAGAGCTGTCTCTGGGGAACTGCATGTCACTTGTAAATTGAGCCCAAGTGGCTCTTCACAAAAGCGCAGTACACTTGTGCTCTTTGACAGCAAGAATCAGGTAAATTGAATGAAGTTCTTGCAATACCCTCCTGTCAAGGCAGCTATTTCTGCCCATTACCGAGTTGAGAACAGAATAAAGGATATTGCTGTTTTGAGCAAGTGCTTGTATTAATTACTTTCCTCTCCTTAGAGAATAAAGCCCTTATAAAAATATCACCATAAACCCCCCGCAAACAAAAGAGTAATATAAAAAGCTACCACAGGACAATCACATCTTAAAATTAACACCTTGTGACTCATCATGGCAGCTCTTCTTACATTTTCATTGGGGATCTGCAGACACTCTAGGCCTGCAGTAAATCATGCTCACTGATGGTCTGTCCTAAGTCTACAACTGACCACTTTATACAGTCCCTAAGAAGGATATTTATTACTGTTGGAAACCACAAAACATAGCAATAAGTGTGCACTTGATAAAGTTTTAATACTAGCACTTGAAAGGAAGCAGCATGCATTGGGATTTTCTTCCTGACATTCATTGCATGGGGGCCAGAAAAAAATGCTGCAAAGCTCTCCAGAAGTGGGAATGACAACCTATAAAAAGATCAATTTACTCAAACGCTTACAGGCTTCCTGTTTGTAAGTGTTCCCAGGATTTTGACTGGGGAAAACAGGGGGTGGGCAAACTTAATGTCTGGCACAGCACAATCTCCTCTTACCTGTAATGTGTCCATTGTGTTCCTTTAGCTCATGAGCCTTTACCCACTGGCTCCCACTCTTCTTGTAGATGTGGACTTCATGATTATTAGGGCTAATGGCAATCTCTTAAAGAAAAAACAATACAATCCAATAGTACAGAAGGCTTTTTAATACCAAACACCTGGCAAGCCTTGATAATCTAAAAACTGTATTCTAAAATTGCAGAGCATTACATTGGCTTTATTGAGGGCTGACATCTGTGGTCATAACATGGTCATGAGTACATGCACAGAAAGACAAGACATCTGGAACATAACAGACCCCAGTATAGTGGAAAACTAGGCTACTAAAGAAAAGGTCTGTTTTGGGGTATGGAAATAGAGGGTCTAAGAGGGTAAGGCCAGGTCAGTCTCATGAGGTGCAGACCAAGAGGCAAAGCTCTCTGGAACATCAGCAAGACTAGATTTGCTCACATGCCAGAGTTCCAGTAATGGGTTTAGTAAAGCTCAGATTTAGAAGATGAGTGCTTTTTCGATTCCAAGTAGGATATTTAGCATGTAGCACAATGTATGCAACCATATCTTCCCTAAATGTGACCCAGAACCTTATGAGATCAGAAACTGACAGCAAAGAGAAAACAGCAATGAAAAAATACACTTAAAGCTAATGTGTTACTTACGAGTCCGGTCTCTGTTCCACGCATGGCAGGTGATTGGCTCCAGTAAAAACTGATGTAGAGACATTCCGAGTTAAAGAGATTCCTATTTTGTAAAAAGTGAAAAAGCTGAAAGGTGCAAAATTCAAAACAAAACAAAGCACTTCCAAATTAGATCATTATTAAACCAAAATCAGCCTTCGACATTCACCAAGGCTGCTTCAGCCCAGTATTACAATTCACTTACAGAAGATCACAATTTAGTAGATAAGTTAAGGCCACTAAAGAGCTGCCTTTGCCATTCACCCCAATACCTTCAGTGGGCTGATGAATTTTAACTGTCTTGCTTAATATAGCTAATTACAATTGCCCTAAAAGCTGAATCCATTTGCTGCCGGATCCACTTGCTGTATCCTCCCAAATGAGAGCACAGGGTCTTGGGAAGTCTTAACAACCCTGGGAATTTTACCATGGGAATAGAGTATTTAAATAATAATAATAATAATCCAGGGACATAGCTGAGTGAATTGATTCCAAACCATGATATGTACCAAGGCTCCCAGGCAGCACTACAATAACATGTTTTTCTTCTTTTTCAGAAGGTTAAATGTGTGTGCCCAAGAACATTGAGATGAAACAGTAATCTGCTGATGTACTATTTGATACAGCCATTTCTACGTGTCCTAGGGAAAAATTATTACAATTAGTAACTAATTACTAATTTCTTCAAATTAATTCTAGCACTGAACTGCTTTATAGCTCAGCAGTCACCCCCATGAGATTCAAACACTAAAAGAACAAGCTGAATCATGTATTTTAATTTGTTTAGAAACCAAACCTACATACTTTGCTTTTTCTTTAAGACTGCTGGAAGAGCCATCTGCAATTGGAGCTGCACCTACCCACAAACAGAAGGTTAAAATAACTATACTGGGGTTTATGTCCTGTATTAACCAAGGGCAGCATAAACAGCTGGAAGATAACATTGTGAAAACTCAAGGTCACCTGTGTTAAGTGAAACCTGCACAGTTCAACAGACACAACCTGGATTTGTCAATTCCTTCCATGTATTCCACTCATTTTCACAGTAATTTATCCTTAGCTGATGGATCAAAGGCTTTTTACCCCTCTATATCCATCTGAAAAGAAATCACCCTGTGATGTCACTCCAAGGCACCCACACCCATTCCAGCCTGAAATTACAACATACCCAAGTATGGCCATGTTAGTAGAGGGTGGAGACTTGAGGACAAGGTAGGAATTTGGAAGCAAACAGGAAATGAATGGCAGTCCAACAGAACCTCGGGAGTGAATGAAAGAAGAGCACATTCTGATGGAGCTTGGCAATTACTATCACAGCACTGGCTTAACACATATGCTGCAAGTGCTGAATCCTGGAGCCGAGATGATGCAGGACCTCAGAAATTCAAATAACTGGAGAGACTTTTCCTTTCCTCCTTTTGTTTAAGGACTCAAACATTACTATTTTAAAGAAATACAGCTTCTGGTTAAATTTCAAATGCACTTCAGATACAACCTTTAACTGTATGAACTGATTTTCATGGTTCTTTGAATAAACATATTCTACCCATCAAGTGAAAGTTATATACGCAGTGCTAAGCAATATAACTCATTGCTTTTTATTAATGTGAAAATGTTGACACAGTCTGAGTTACCTTTGCCCTTGGCCAGCCATCATCTGAGGTTCTATGTGTTAATATAAGCAAAACCCAACTGCAAATTGCTTTTTCCACAATCTTGCTTTCGTCCATGCCAACATTCAGTAGCAGGACATTTCCATATACAGGAAAAGTTGAGGAGCTGCTCTCCTGACAAGGAATGCACAGCCTTTCCTACTTTTTCCTAAATAAAATGTAAAAATATCCAATCTCCCCTCCCCAAGGAACGCAGCTATTTTGAAACACTTTGTAATACAACCCTGGTATTTTCTCCGCAGCTTGGCACTGGTTATAAACTATGTGGTCCCATCCTAACTTAGAGTCCAGAGATTTTTACTAACCTACATGTTATCAAAGTCATTCTAGATCCATGATCCATTGCTTCCCATTGATTGGATTTCTTGAGAACTGTAACTTGTAGCAAGCGGCTGGTTTCCATTTTGGAAAGGGACCCAATTCCATCACCTGAGAGTTGCTATTTGCTTTGGGAAGATAAATCTTAATGAAGTTTCCCAGTTGTATTTATTACTTACTGATATAAAGACAAAAATCAAGCATTTCACTAGAGAAACTACAACTGGCCCTGTGATTCTTAATGTCATTCCTATGTAGGAAACCCCTCAATGCCTCCCCATCAGTAATCTCGGAATGTCAAACAGGTAAGATACTGTTATGATAACTTAGCCAAGTACTTAACACAACTACCTCTGCCCTTTCATTTCCCTCAAATACAAAGCAACTGCCCTTGAGTTTCAATCAAACTTTTAAACAAGGAGGGGAAGAAAAGGAAACTTGCACCTTTGTACACCAGTTCTTCCAGTATGAAATGGGCAAGGTTGGGAAGTACAGGACTTTGTTGCTGTTATCTCTCAGTGGGGTGAGAAATACGTGGTGCAAGACCACTGCTGGACCACCAGCTAGCAAGGATGCTATATCCAGAAGTGGACAGTGCATGTATGTATGTGAAAGAGAAAGGGAGAATTTAAATCCTTCCCTATTTTCAGAGCACCTACATCACTTGCCAAACACCTGGAAGTGCCTATAACATTGTACTCAAGACCAGGTTAGACAAAGCCTTGGGTGGCATGGTTTAGTGTGAGGTGTTCCTGCTTATGGCAGGGGGGTTGGGACTGGATGATCTTAAGGTCCTTTCCAACCCTAACTATTCTATGATTCTATAATCCAGGCCTGCCTCCTGCTGCTGTCATTCCCTCAAAGGCACTCCGGCAGCTTTCCCAGGAGGGTACCTCCCCGCAGGCAAACCTGACCCAGGACACCATTACAAAGCCAGCCGCTTTGGGATGGACTGCGCGCTGCGACTGGTAACGCAGGTGCGGAGGCCGCGGCGGAGCATAAGGAAGGCAGGAGCTGCTCTCTCCCTCCCTCCCAGCCCCTTCATGCCCCGGTGCGGCCCCGTCCCTTCAGGATGAAGGCTCCTCATCACCTCACCCTCAACAGGGTGGCTGCCTCCTCTCCGCCGCCATCCCCTCCGCACCGGCGGGCCTGCAGGCTCCCCTCACCCCCACCGCCGCTGCCGAGGCGGGGGCAGGCGGGCCCAGCGGCACCGCGGACAGCCTCCCCCGGCGCGGGGACTCACCTGAGGCGGCGGGAGGGAAGCGGAGCGGGACTCGCGGACTCTGGGCAGTCAACGCGACTCCGCTCCGGGCGGCGGGAGAGGGAGCGGCCGGCAGCAGAGGCCGAGGGGGGAAACCCGGCACTGACAAGGGAGCCAGGAAACACGCTCTGCGCATGAGCACCGCCCGGGAGCCGCTCTACGCATGCGCAGAGAGAGGGGCTGGGAGGATAAGGGTGCGCGCATGGCGTGCCTGCGCCTTAGACAAAGCGGGGATCGTTGTGAGGTGTGTGTTACCTCAACGGGGAGAAGGTGCGAGTGTCCGAGGGAAGAGAAGGGAGTTTGTGGCACCAGTGTGCTTCTGAGGTGCTGGAGCAGGACCAGAGAAGGGCAATTGAGCATAAGCGTGATGGGGAACGGCTGAGGGACCTGGGGCCTTCAGTCTGAAGGCTCAGAGGAGACGTTACTGCTTTCTACAAGTGCCTAGTAGGAGGTTGCAGTGAGGTGGGGTAGGGCTCTTTTACCAAGTAGCAAGCGATAAGACAACGGAACAGCCTAAAGCTGTGCTAGGGATGGATATTGGGAACGATTTCTTCATGGAGAGGGGGTTTGGTATTAGAACGGGCTGGCCAGGTCGGTGGAAACGCTGTTCCTAGAAGTGTGCACACATAATGTAGATGAGGCCCCCAGTGACATGGTTTGGTGGTGCTAAGTCCTGATGGACTTGATGATCTTGATGATCTTAAAGGTCTTTTCCAACCTGATTCACCGTATAGGGATGCTGGAGAGGCGCTCTTCATTAGGGACTGTAGTGACAGGACAAGGGGTAATGGGTTCAAACTTAAACAGGGGAGGTTTAGATTGGATATAAGGAAGAAATTCTTTCCTGTGAGGGTGGTGAGGCACTGGAATGGGTTGCTCAGGGAGGTTGTGAGTGCTCCATCCCTGGCAGTGTTATAGGCCAGGTTGGACAGAGCCTTGGGTGCCATGGTGTAGTGTGGGGTGTCCCTGCTTATGGCAGGGGGGTTGGAACTGGATGATCTTGGGGTCCTTTCCAACCCAAACCATTCTATGATTCTATGGTTCTCTGTAGCCTTGTGAGCTGAAGGTGGCCGCTGTCAGCAGGGCAGGGGCAGGAGCACAGTGTCTGTGGGCTCTTTGGGTCTGAAGAGACCCAAAGGGCTGTTGGAGGGGCTGGTCTGTGTGAGGTCTGCTGAGGTGGGGTTGGGGAGGAAGTTGTGAGGAGCTGAAAGGGGGTTATTTCAGCTTGTCCAGTGTGGGTTGACTTACAGAGAGTTGGAGAACTACAACACTGCATTTCTGTGTTCCTCCCCCCTTTAGGGGGCTGGAAGCAAGGTGCTCTTTGTTGCAGGGGATAATAATCCTAACTCATTCAGATGCTGTAGGACCTTCCCTGCTATCTGGATGGAATCTAGACAGGTATTTGCAGTTCTTTGCCCTACACTTAATCCCCTTGAGGAGCTGCTTGCTGTTTGGTGTCTACTGTAAAATGTGAAGACTCCATTACTGGGGAGGGTTTGTGGGCCAAAGTATAACAAAAGGCAAATCTGAGGGGATGGGGAGAGATAGGTGATTCCCAGATACATTGAGGAGCAGTAGAGTGGGGAGTTTAATTTTGAGTCTGAGAGAAAAATATGTAATTTATAAGCATCGAGAAGGGAGCAAGAAGGTAGATGCGAGCCAGTATGGCTTTGTCGTGAATGAGTTGAGCCAATCTCATTTCCTTTTCTTGCAGCGTAACAAGGCTTGCAGATAAGAGAGGAGCAGTATGTGTTATATATCTTGAGTTTTAGTAGAGCTTCTGACACTGGCTTGCAGGATATTCTAATAATAAACTGGGAACCGAGTCTAGATGATACTGCTCTAAGGGAGTTGCAAAACTGGTTGAGGGGAAAATGTACTTGGTTTGTGCAACTGGTGCTTGTACAGGGAATTACCCTGGGTCCATTACTCATCCATGTTGAAAAGCAAAATGTAATTACTGCATTAGGAGATGAGATTGAGTTTGAAGGCAGGATAAACACAGGCGTAGAACTAGGATTCAAAATGGGAGCTCTCTGGGAAGAGACAGGATGTGGTTCAGTAGCAGGTGCACTTGCTGTGTGCTCAGCTTTGGAAATGCGAGACCAGGAAGAACTGGGCAGCTGGCTGTGCTGCAGGAAAGGATGGAGGAGCTGCTGTGTGTCCCAAGTGGATTTGGAGTTTGTAACAACTTGCTAGGGAACAAGAGGGAGAGGCCATGTGGGTCCCTAGAGGTGACAAAATGCTGGTAAAGCAGATGCAGGAGTCCTGCTCTGCTGAGCTGTGCTGCAAGAGAATGTGGAATTCTGAGCTCTGCACAAGAGAAACAGGGATGGTTTGGAGAAAAAGGTGTCAATAATGATCAGAGTCTTTGAACACGGGAGGACAGAAAACTGAGGAAAGAGGTGGGTAGCTTTCAAATAGATAAAAGGCTGCTGCAATGAGGGAAGGAACAATTTGTTCTCTTATGTCCACTGTGGGTAGGGCGGGGAATTGGAAACCAAGATAACAGCAAGGCAGATCTAGGTTACAGTGAAAAAACGTCTCCGCAATTCCTTTGAAGTCAGTAAGGCCTGTGTCGGACTGACTTGACAGGGTGTAAGGCTGCTCTTAGAGGGGGTTAAGAATGGATCAGACAAATATTTGCTGGAATGGCAAAGTGCAATATAAGATTTTGCATTTGGGAAGGAGGCTGGAGTTGATGGGCTCCTAAATCAGTGTTACCATGGCTGGAATGGAGAGATATGTAATCACTGCAGCCCTTATTGGCTGAATGATAAAACTAGATCAGCTGCAGAGATTAAAGATACACAACTGGGCCAAGTAAAGTTACGTAATGGGAATGCAATGATGTTTAAGTATGGTTTTATGTTTACAAAATGATTTCCACCAGATGGAATGAAAATATCTAAATGAGGAACACTGCAGAGCTTTGAAGCATTACAAGCTCAGGCCCTGACTCCAGTGAAGCTTGCTGGAGAATTTTCCACTGTTGTTCCTGGTGTATTGCTGATACAATTATGCTGTGCTAATCCAAAAGAATGCCAGTGTTTTTGAGATTAAGGCTTCCAAAGCATGACTGATGTGAGTCAAAGTAGTATGAGTGCAGTAAATCCTTATGATATATAAAACCAAAATAGAGCTGGGATATCTTCATGCAGCAAATGCATGCAGATGGATAGCAGCTAGTCAAAAAGGAGGGTTTTGCAAGCAGGCTTTTGTATATACAAACAAGTAACTGCAGTTTTCATCAATGATCATAGAATCCCACACTGGTTTGGGTTGAAGGGGACTTTAAGCTCATTTAATGCTATCCCCACTGCTGCAGGCAGGGACACCTTCCACTATCTACCCCAGGAATTTGAAGCTACTTGTGCTGTAGAGTTCTGTTGCAGTTGAATAACAAATGACAAGTCATGCTACTGATAACACTACACTTTGTGAATTCCCCTTCATAGGTGTAGATCAGCCGCTTGCTACCATGGGCTTCTTATTGCTCTACTCAAGCACTGTAAAGATTCTGATTGATGAGTTGTACACGGGGAACAAAGTACTGAAGTTCTCTTGTGCTCCAGTGGGTAGAGAGTGTCCTACATATATCTTTTCTGCCTTGTCTGGGTTTCCTTAAATTAGTGCATTCCCTTTGGGATATGTTGGTTGGTGAATGAAAATGTTCCTTTTCAGGTATTTGTGCTGAATGTGGAAGCTCATGTGCAGGGAAATGTTTCACAGCTGCTCTGTTGGAATGATCTTTCATTTCATGATCTTTGTACATGCTTTTCTTACCCTGGAGTTTTATGATGGTGGGTGTTTTTCTCCTTTCAGGGCTAACAGCTCAGCCTCTTCCAGCTTGACTTCGGGGTCTTTTATTGCATTTTAATAGTTCTTAATCTTTTCCAGGTGCACATAATGATCCTGCTCCTGACAGATCTTCAGCCACACAGAATGCCTGTGAGGAAGGTATGAAACAGATTGATAGCACAGCTATTTATACAGATCCTTGACAGCTAGGATACACAGACCCCATATCTGTATGTTGCCTTCTGAGAAATTTTGCCATAGCTTTAATTTTCCTTTGTATCATAAGCTGCTTTTCTAAAGACTGGATCCACAATGCAGTGAAATCAGCAGGAGCAATACTAGCTGATTGAACACATTGGGATCAGACTGTAAACCAGGTGGTGATATGCTTATGTAGTACCACTGGACTAGTCAAAGGTGTTATCTCCACCTATTATTAATTCATTAGCTTTAGTTCTAATTTATACCCTTCAGTGGAAAGGGGGTGGTTGAGCATGTGCTGGAGATGGAAAGGTGAAGATATTGTCTGAACATGCAGTAGCTGAAAGCCCGAAGGTGGCAGAAGGCTCAGCCTTAGTCTGGGGGGAAGTGCTCTGCATTAAATCCACAGCTAGCTGTGATATTTCTGAAGTGCCAGTTGTCAGCACAGTGCCAAAGGAGCAATCTGCTCAGTCCTGGCAACTTTTCTCCCCTCTGTGCCAATTATGAATGCCATTGACTAGCTAGAGAGGGAAGCCAGCCTACTCTTTGTTGGAGGCCTGATCGGTGTGATGAGTGGAGTTGTGTAATAAGTGAAAGAAAGGACAAATCGAGAGGAAATGGAGGAATTCCTAAGGGTGCCATCTGTGATGTAGATTACCAGGGAGGCAGAGAGAAAGTGGATTTCTTCTTTGTGGATTGATTTTGCCAGGCTGCAGTCAGTGAGCTAACATGCATTCTGCTTTTCAGGATCATAAAAAGCAATGCAAGTGCTAACATGTGTTATTAAAGTTGTGCTTTGAAATCAGCACTGGAGAGAAATCATGGAATATATACCTTAAGGTTTCCAGCCACAACATAAAGGGCAGAAAGGTGGGGAGGTGACTTGCATCAGCTACAGCTTGGTTTGCTCTCTTATCGACCTCTCCATACTCACTGATGAATTCCCTGTGCTCATTAGTAGTGTGTTGAAGGTCAGCCTCCAGTTTCCATTTAACAGTAGGCAGACTGATTCTAGAGGGCAGAAAGAAGCCTTAGATACCCAGAATATTTTATCTGCTCAGCTCTCCCATTTGGCTCTCAGAAGAGATGATTTGTGCATCAGTTTTTGTAGAGTTTGTTTTTTCTCTCTAAAATTGTGCACTATTAAACCAAGTGGGATGCAGCCCATCTTGATCTGTGATAGGAAACATTAGGACCCATGTATTTACTTGCACACTAAATGAGAGCTAAAATGGTGGTACACCTCAGAGGCAAAAATAGACCCTGTTATTTATGAAGGTCTTGAGTCTGTTTCCCTGAATTTCTGTTTGTATGGAGTTTATATACCAATATTATTCCAAACTCATGCTGCAATAGCAGCAGCTGGCTTCAGACCCAACTGGAACTGCATTTGATTGCATCTCAACAAACATGGTCTTTGCTGCGCTGTTCATGGTATGTATGGTTCTTTTTATCTCAGGGGAAAATATGACCCTTACAGCTCATTTAGTGCTTACTGTTTGCTGGTATGAATCGTTGGAGAATGTTGCTGTTGCTGCTGTAAAACTAATAATACAAAAAACATACTCCAAGGAAACAGAACTACAAAGGCTTTAATAAGGAAAAACTACATTTGAGCAACACGAACTGCTTTTCAGCAAAACATCATCATGTAAATGTGCCATTGTGTTCCAGAATGCTGCACAAGTTCTCTGCTATATAGGTTTTATATAACAAATAAGTTTTAAACCCAAATTTGGTATGGAGATGGCAGTTCACCTGCTGAAAATGCATCCCTTTACCATCAGTCAATTGGAAGTGAATGTATTGGTTGTGTGATTTTAAACCTATTTGAATAAAAGTCACATTTACAACTCAGTTCTTGTAACTGATGTCCCATAATTGCAGCTGAGAAATGCTGCTTGTATTATCAGTCCTTTCCAGAAGTTACATTCTTCTCCTTGGAAATGTCAGTGTGTGTGATCTTTATGGAAAAGAACTGCAGACTGTAATGGTGAATGTGAAAGTAGTGTCTTTATGCACAAAATGAAGTGGCAGGTATGTTATTTCATACTGCAATCTGTAGCACAAGGAGGCTTAAAATTTCCCTAAGATGGAGCTCACTGTGAGCTACAGCCTATGGAGGGAATCTGAGCACCATGGAAACAACCAGTAAAATGATAGTTTCAATGGGAGCAGAATTTTGCACTGTCTCCTTTGAGGTGTGTTTCTCAAAAGTGCTCAACTCTGTCTTAACTCTTCCACCAAATTTGCTCAGTCTTTTCACAGACCTTGCCAGGAGCAAAGCTGGGCCAAGGTGGTGCTTTAAAAAAGTCCTGATGCCAATGTAATATCTGTGGAGACTGAACTCTGTGTTCTGTAGAGTTACCAAACCCTTCTTACAGATGACTGTTGTATTTATCCATTATTGGCCTAATCCTACACTTGTCACCCAGAGTTAAGGTTTAACATAGAAGCACATGGACATAACTCAGAGATAGGTGTTACTTAAATAGTTCTACTCTCTCTGTGCATGGACATTGTCTTCTCCCTGATCTCTGCCTGCTTTGGGGGTCTGGGAGGGTGCTCATTGCCCTCCAGTCCTGTCTGCACTTCCAGCTCTATCCGTAGAAGGCAGAGGTGGCACATGGTGCTCCTGCAGCTCCTCATGCTGCTGAGAATCCTCATTCATTTGGACCTGAAAAAGCAGATGAAAGATGAATGTAGGTAAGGAAGGGAGAGGAAGCTGAAAGGTAAAAGAGGTCTTTCTGCAAAGTTGTTCTATAAAGCAATGCCAGATTAAAAAAAAAGGTAAACCCCACGGCGCAGGATCCTAGTAGCATGTGTGCCTATGTCCTATCATCATAGCCACCCTGACTTCAAGAGGATTACTTCTGACTGAGGCTGACGTAACTGAGGACAAGTTACATTTGAGTGTGTGTATATATATATATATATACACATGTGTATAGAGAGAAAGAATCTTTGCTATTCTTTAAGTTACTAAAATTGGATTCTTGGCAGTAGTTGTAGCACTTTGTTGGAATCAACAAAGAGACTAGCCTTTTACTGATGTTAGCTTTATTTTAGAACTGAAGAGCCAAAGGAAGCTCCTTAGTTTTATATTTCTGTTAGTTTCTAGTCCATTTCTAGGCTATCCTGTTAAAACAGCAGTTATAACTTAAAAGCAGAGCTTTGTTGTAATTACATGTGAATAGTTCGGGTTTCTGGTTTGACAAGAGCTGATAGTAATGCTTATTTTGTATGAGCTTTGTTGAAACTAATGCAGATTGAAATTAGTATGAGGGGGAGAACCAGGGCTTTTGAATAGAAATTCTCCATTTGTTCAAGATGTTTCTCTACATGAGTATGTAATCTACTGCTTTGTTGCTTGTGCTGTCAAATAGACATGGTATGCTTTCCACCCAGGGACCTGTTTCCACCCTCTCTAGTTTACCTTGAACATGCTGTTGCAGTTTATGCAGTGTCCTGACAAGCTCCCTTTTGTTCCTGTTGGCACAGTTCATTTACATTTCACTGCTGGTCAGGTCAGTGTCCATCTTCTTGAGTCACAGAGCTTCAGGACTTCCCTTCACTTCTATCTCCCGACTCTCCTGCAGAGACTCAGCTGCATGCTGGTGATTATTTCTGCAGCGTCCAGTGAAGCATATGGTCCAGCATTCTGTTCTGTTGGGGCTGATCCAGCCTTTGTATCAAATTATTGCCCACCAAGTAATCAAACGACAGGAACTTCTCAAACTTGTTTAAAACTGAGATGGGATTTTGCACCAAGCCATTTAGGAATGACCTTCTTTTAAAAGATAAGGCCAGGAGAGATTTCAGGAGGTCATCTTAAACTTCTGTGTAAATTCTGGCTCACCTCCTGCTAAACCAGACCCATCAGACAACATGTGACCAGACTGTGCATAACTTCCAATAGTGGAGACTCTATCACCTCCAATCTGGTCCAAGGGGTCATTCCCCTTAATGATTAAAAAACTTTCTTCCATGCTGCAGCCTTTGCCTGTGGCTTAATGTCATATTGCTATACATGGTGGTTTCAAATCCTTCCTTCTCTTGTCTTCAGATTTAACCTGAGCTGCTTTAAGCTGAATGGGGATCAGTTTACTTTTTTCAGCCTGCAAGGAAGGGTGCAACAGAATGGTGAACAAATGCCTTTTGTGGGGTTATTCACCCCAAATCCATCTGATGGAATGTGGGCAGCAGGCACCATGCTGGCATTCAGCTGTTACACCTGTAGCACTGGTACCTCCAGGGAAGTTT
Source organism: Agapornis roseicollis (assembly GCA_002631895.1). Classification (NCBI taxonomy): domain Eukaryota; kingdom Metazoa; phylum Chordata; class Aves; order Psittaciformes; family Psittacidae; genus Agapornis; species Agapornis roseicollis. Next base: position 45,460 of record NDXB01014391.1, read on the forward strand.
TCTCCCATGGCACCTGCGGTTCATCCTTCTCCATCTACAGTGTCTTTTGCAGCTCATGGATGCTCTTTCCTCCCTCTTCCAGCTGATTAGATCCTTAATTTCCTTTAGGGAAGAAAATGGATATTTCATGTGATAAGTTTATTTCAGGACTATGAACTTTAGCAAGTGCCCCAGACATATTCTTTGAGTGGAAATGGCATGACATGCTTCCAGTCACTTTTTATCTGCTGCCCTTTTCTTTCTTTGCTAAATATTATCCTGGATTTGTGAATGAGCCCTGCTGGCTGCATGTGCTCATGAAGGTGGAAGAATGAAGCCTGTTAAATCAAGAGACTTCTTTTCCAGCCTTTATCCAGCCTTCCTCTCTTCTCCCTTTCATTTGGTTGCTCTAACAAAGTGAGAACAGGGCACTACATCATCTCTCTCCAGCATCATGGGGTTCTCTGCCAGCTGATGTAGGGCAGAGTGAAGGGTTGGGGGAGAAAGCCCAGAAAATACTGGGGCTGTGCCAGAGTCCATTGCTGTTTGCTGTTGGCCACAAGGGCACCAGATTGTAGCATCTTCTGAACATTTACAGTGTTATCTTCCAGCCTCCTGTAAGAGATCAGGTTTTGTAATTTACAGAAGTATTTTAAAAAACTATATAAATAAAATAAAAGGAGCCAAAGGAGTTGGTCTCCCAGTGCCACCAGTGGGGGAGAAGTGATGCAAAGAGGGAGACTCTGAGCAGGAGTTTAACTGATGCTCTTATTTCAGGAGATGCCTCATCCTCCCCTTTGAGATTAAAGGGAATGTCTTCCCAGGGTAAATCTGGCCGTTGTTACTAGTCTCCTAATGGAGTTGCTCAGAATTAGAGGGAATGCTGGTCACCAGAACTGGGGCTGCAGCCTGCATCTGATTTGAGTCTAGTGCCATAGCTAGTCCAGAATTCCCTTATGTGGAGCTTTGGTGGAGATCATGGCCCAGTCTGGAGTGATGACCTTCTGGTATAGCAGTCAGTACAAGCAAGCTGCTGTTGTGTTTTGGGGGTTCAGAAGGGACCTGGATCCTGAATGTTATTCCTAGAGTTGGTTCCCTGGCAGCAGTACTCTGGGGCTGGTTACAGCCTTGGATGATCTGATAGAGTTGGCGTGTTTGTGAATGCCAACTCTATCCCAAGAGCAGAATCTATCCTGAGACTAAGTGCATCAAATACATGTCCCTAGAGAATGAAAGCACTGCTGGGAATTCAAGTGAGATTGGTGCTGGAAGACACCACAAGAGATCATTCAGTAGGAATTAAGTGCCTTATAATTTGCAGACAGCAAACCAGGACTTACCCTGATGGGCTTTGTTGTTCTTCATAGATTCCATGTACTCCAAGGATTCTTCATAGGCAATCCTAAACTCCAGATTTCACTTGTGTACATTCCTTCTAGGAATTGTCCCTTTCCTCCTATAGCTGTTTGCATTTTTGTTGCCATTCTGCTAGTATCTTAGGAAAAGCTCTCTGCTGCTTCTTGTCCAGGGCAGCACAAGCAGCATTGGCCTGGAAAGATAAAGCCAAGCATTCACTGGATACAAGTTTTCTTTAGGCTTCACTTCTCTGTGTGTCCTGCCAGCCAGTCACAGTTAAGCTGGCAGCCACTCTCATGACTGGCAGAGTTTCTCATGGTCACTCTGAATGCATGATTAAAATGTTGATGGCACTTTCTTTCCTCACCATTAGGGATTTAACAAGATCACCCAGTTCCCAGCAGTGTGAGAGTCCTCCTTGCTCCTGTGGTTATAATGATGCTGTTGGGGAGCAAATGTTTTCCACTTCAGATACTCCCTGTGCAGATGTACTGTTAGGAATTGCCTGGGTTGATTACTGTGACTTTCTATTTCAAAGACAGTTCGGTTCCAAACAAGATGTTGTTCAAGTCTGTTTTAGGCTGTGTTTAGCTGCCTGTCATAAAGGGAAAGAAGAAAGGGACATTTTTCTTTCCTAGGCACTTTTAATCACAAGTATTCTACATATCCTTATGATCTGCACATGCATTCAGGTGCCATGGTGACAAGCACACCACAGGAGCTGTGAAATAAAGAACTGCTTCATTAACGTAAGTGATGGTGAAACAGCTCTTTTTGAGCCCAGTAACATGATGCTGTATGTGGGATTATCGGTGCTCAAGGTCTGCTCTGAAGCTGACTGCAGTCACTGGCAGATGCCCAAGGGCTTCAGGGTATTTGAAGCAGCTTTTGTGCCTATTTTAAGTGACATTTTGATTCAGATGTCCCACAGGTGCACTACTATTCATGCTCTTACATTGACACTAGCATGAGTAGAGATACTAACTTAATGAAGGAGCATTGTTAGTGTTTAAACTAGATGTTGTTTAGATGTGCTGGACTGTGGTAGTTAATAACCAATGGCCAACCCACTGGTGCTGCAGGGTTCAAAGCTGGATATCATTATCCTTAAAAAGATGAATCCTTTGCCTTGCAGTAAAGGCAGACTTTTGCTTTAGCTCTACTCTTGTTTCTGGAAGTCAGCTAATGAGCTTATGAGAAGCATGCTGTGTGCTCCTAGGAATTAGCTGTGCCTCTCAGCTGGGCTTTTTCTCTTGATGTTATAAATCTCAGCCATGCTTCTCGTGGCCATCCAGGTTACCTGGGGTTTAATAGAGAGGTCTTAAAAGTGAATGGTGTTGCATCCAGCCGGCGGTCGGTCACCAGTGATGTCCCTCAGGGGTCTGTGCTGGGACCGGTTTTGTTCAATATTTTTATTG
>NDXB01014392.1:1730-20508 GCA_002631895.1 Agapornis roseicollis
CCCCCCCCCCCCCCAATAATGAGCTACCTCTTAACAGCAAGAATTAAAACAAAGTAAGAATAAGGTGGCTATTAGAGATGGGAAACCTGACGATATTAACAGCTGTTTTCATGCAGATCGTTACACCATGATGCAATAGGAGATTGCCCTTGATATAGCTTGTCTTTAGCATAAACTTAATCCTCATATGATGATCCAAACCCCACTGGCTTCCTCAGTGATGGCATGGGCTTGTGCGTATCAGAATCTGGCCTGACAAGGCTGCCTAATCCTCCATCATGTCTCAGAACCAGTTCTCACCCCATTGTGATCCAGTTGAAGCTGATGCACCAGAGGGAGGACACAGCTAGATGGGTTTGTGAAGGGCCAGTATGGCTATTCCTGCCAGGATTTGGGGAAAGGGACCTTGTTCTGTGTTTAGATCAATGCTGATTTCTGAGAGGCATTTCTCTGCCTTGCTGTCAGCCCATCATGTGTTGCTTTTCTGGGGAAAAGAGACCCATGGTGGTTTGCTATCTCCTTTAGAAGCATATCTGTAAATGAGGTGCCCTGTAGACTATGCAAGGCCATGCACTATTGCTCCATGTCTCTTGAGTACAACATCCTGTGATTGCCTGGCATCCTTCCCCTACCCCTTGAGCTGGTGTTTGCAAGGAGGCCCTTGGAAGGCAACCACCTATGCTCTGCTGTCTTTTCTAGACAGCACAAATGATTTATGGCCTTTATATGCCTCTTCAGCCCTTTTACTTGACATAAAAGCAGTGGAGTATGACTCAAAATTTCTCTGCTTCTCAGCAGAAAAGAGCCAGGCACATGAAGGTTCTTCCTGCTTTCTGCCCCAGCATGACAACCCTCTCACTCATGGTGATGGACAGTCATTCTTTGGCTGATCTCGCCCAGGATAGCCCCCATGTGTTGAGTAGTTACTGTCTTGGTTTCAGGGTTGCTGAGATGTCTCCTGTGGGGAATGGCACTCAGGAGCTATCTTGTTTTCTTGACAAACATCTCCTTACAACCTTGCTGCTCATGTAGGTGATGTGATTTTCAGGCTGGCCTGAAGCCTAGAAGTGAACTCATAGGCCTCAAGGAGCAATAAGTGCTGTAGTGTTTTAACCAGCCCAGCCAAGCTCTGTGTGTGTGTGTGTACATGTGTGAAAGCACTTTCCAGCAGGCTGGCTATCTGGAATGATAACCCACTTGGCCTAGATCCATTCAATTGTGAAAGCAAGCTGCAATTCTCTGGTCCCATCAGAAAACCCGTGCCAAACAAAGGTATTTCCTCCTCAAAATAGCCTGTTTCAAACTGAACAGAAGCCACCTGTAGTAGTGTGTGAGTACAACAAGCCTCTCTCAAACTCAAAGCAAAGGAACTGCTGGGAAAGCTGAGGTCTGAGCTGGTGCCTTTGCATCAGTGAGGAGTATCCCAGGTAATCAATCTGAAATCAGCTCCCCTCATTCCTCTTCCAGGTGCTGCTGCCTTTGCAAGGGTTATAGCAAAGGGATTTAAAGGCAGTGAACATGCTTGTGATGGATTTGGAGGTTCTGTAAGCAAAGCCTTTAGCCTGTGGCTTGGAAACAGAATTGTTCTTTTATATTTGCATTGTGCTCTCCTATAATTGGCTCTGGAGATGCTGGGCCGGCTCCTTTGAGAAACCAAGGAACTTGTAAAGGTGTTGAATGATTCTAGTATGAGCTGAAAGGAGCTGTGAGTGCTTCACGAGCCCATCAGGAGTGAAAAGCCTGTCTTATGGTACCCAAGGAGTTTTGTATCTGGCTAGAGCCCAAGAAGGAGGCAAGAGAGAAAGGCAAGTTTATGCATTTGCATTTTCCAAAGGTCTGAAAGCTTCAGATCATAGGATTGATGAAGGCTTTGAGTTGGGGCCCATTCTTATTTTACAGTGTCTGCAATCATTGCTCTATTGCTGGGGTCTTTGAGGAGATACGCTGGGCTAGAAGACCTGGTGTGGGAATTGTCTGATCTGTCTTAAGTGCCTGCATTATGATGAGATGAACAGAGTCTCTCTATGCTCATGGCACAGAGAGCTGAACATAGACAGCTGAACTGTGGAAATCTAGGCTCCTATTTGGTTTCCCAAACACAGATAACTGACTGGTACATGGGGAATCTTAGCCAAGGCTCTGTTACCCTGCAAGAATATAGGCATCCCATAGGTTCGGTGTCCTAACTACCAGCTCCATATGGGTGACCTGAGGTATCTTGTGCTGTCCTGGGCATTCTATGTATGAAGGGACTCAAGGCCCTAAAGCTGGGAAAGTTCTCTCCCATCTCTGTGTCTAACGATGGCTCTGACACTGATGTATCCTCATATGGTAGCAATTCCCTTTGGAATTACTGTGTGCCTTAGAATATTTCCTTCTCTTACCACAATTTGAAAACGCAAGGAAAATGAATCCCCCTGATTTCATATTTCTATGTGCTTTTTTCTTTCTCTTAGTCCTAAATCAAGATGTTTCTCCAGAAAAGCTTTGTCAGCTTGCTGAAATCCGTTCAATAACACCAAAGCCTAGGGAACAAGAAGGCAATACTGGGAAAATCATTTGTTTAAAACCAATCTAGTGAATTCTGGACTGATGTAAAGTAGCAGCACTCAGCTGGGGCTTCAGTGCCCTGCATCTATAGCCGTGATCCAGATTTGCATGGCCATGTGTTGTGCTAGGAAATGGTACCACTCACTCTGAGGCATCTCTTGCAGCGCTCTGATTTCTACCCACCTCCTCGACGTGATACAGTTGAAAAACACAATGAAAAGGCTAGAAAACACTGTTGTTAAATAGACCTCCAGAATTTTCTGTTTACCATGGACCAGCCTGCCCTGACAAGCCCTTGAGCCATCAGAACTTTTCCCTCTCAGCTTCCTGACAAGAGTGTGCACACCATAGTCCAAAAAGACTCTTGCCAGGGCCAGAAAAGGAGAAACAGTGTTGGTTTGCTCGGAGTTGTCCTTGTGCATTTTCCTCCCTCTTGTTACTGAGATAAGGAGTCCGTGAAAGACTGTGCAAAGCACCATGTCGGTTTAATCAGTGTACGAGGGAGAAACTAGATATGCCCTGTTAGTGCAGTCACAGTCCAAGCATGAAATTAAGTGGAGGTGGGGGTGGATGCGATGGAGAGAAATGCTGTCCATCTCTCAGGCATGTGGCTGAGAGTCTATGGAAAGGGAGAACTGAGTGAGTGCCCTTGCAGAAAGCCTCTTGGAGCCTGGCAGGCTGGGGTTGCTGTGCCTTGCAATTATTGCACATAATAACCCAAAGTGGGTCATGCTGCTGTTTTGTGTGACGGTATTAAATGGCACTTTGGGAAAGTGTGCATGCTGATTACAGCTGGTGAGGAATGCCATCGCTCTAAGAGGGGTGGAAAAGAAGTGAGAATGAAAAGATTTTCTTCATGCCTTGAGGGATGTGAGGAGAGTGTTTTCTCTGTCACCTCAGAGGTCAGTGGAGAGTTACACACACTCAATCTGAACATCAGACCCAGAGGCTGCATGTTGACATGGGATTTAATGCAACCTGTCTGCTTAAATGATCCTTGAATCCATGGGGCTGTGTGGTGCCTAATTCTTCCTAGCCTGAATTGCTGCATAGCAGTGCTGTGCACTACCAAACGGTTCCTCTCCTTCAGCCCAAAGCTGACTGTGGTTGTCTGACACCCTTCACAGGCTGGTACTGTTGCTGAGAGAAGTGGTCCTACCTGCCTGCTGCCCCAGACCACCTACCAGCAGTGCTCTACCCATTCCTTAGTGCTGCTGTAAGCAGCTGGTTTAAACTGACCCTAATTAGAGCCAACTTCAGCTAGAGCAGTGATTTAGGCCAATGTGCATTGCACCACTACAGCTCTACTTTCCCCTTATAGTTGTCTCATGTGGGTGCAGGATGAGGCTAGGTGAGTTAAAAGTGGTCTGAGAGTCAATCCTTTTACAAAGAAGTTGATACAGGTTGAGGTTTTACTGCCTGTCCTGCAGAGCCTCCCGGATAGATGGCTGGAAGGTTTATACCAAAGGTTGCTCCAGGCTGTTGTTGTGGTCCTCTGTTCTTGATGTTCTGATGCACATGAGCCACAGGATTTTCTGTTGGTGTATTAAAAGGAAATGTGTTTCTGGCAGTGTAAGTAAAAGGAAAAATTACTTAGAGGAGGATGTGATTCAGGACTCCCCTCACAACTGGTGGAGAAGCCTTTCTTGAGACACTAATTTTGCCATCAAGTCTGAGTTTTTGCATTTTCTGCAATGATTTTAAATTGCCATTTAAGCTTAAAACCCGAAAATGTTGTAAATTTAATTGCTTCTGACAATAATCAACCGTTAATAGATGTCACAGATGTGACAGTTGTTTCTGATTTGACAAATGGGGAACCCACATACAATGCTGTTGCAGTGACACGCCACGCTTGCCTCAATCTCTGCTGTTTAATTATCCTTTCTCTGCATACTGAAGAAAGCACTTTCCATCTGTTTCAGAATGATCACATTGAGCAGAATACTTCTATGTGCATCTTATTTTTGTCTTCAAGCAAAGAATCATTTTAGTAGCGTCAACCTACTCTTTGAGCTCTGTCTTCTACCTTATTCAGGCCGCTGCCCTGCTGAAATTCGAGAGTATTGCACCTTGTAGTGGAGAGGTCTTAAAATTCATTACAGAGGCGGTTGCCACCCTTGTCTCTGCTTTACAAATCTAAGACACAGGGAAGAGCTTTCTCTAAGCCAAGCAGCAAAGACAAGAATCACAGAATGATTTGGATTGGAAAGGACCTTAAAGCCCATTCAGTTCCAATCCCCTGCCTTAAGAAGGGACACATTCTACTAGACCTGGTTGCTCAAAGCCCCAGCTGATAGTGGCAGTGTTGTAGATTGGTGTTAGATCACACCAGCTCAAACTGCTGCTGTCTGCTCTCCCTCCCATGGCTCTTCACCCAGGGCTGGATGTGCTAGTTATTAATATATAGAGCATGAACTGAATTTGGCCTCGCTTATTTTGTGTGTACAATATACAGGGTACAAATCTAAGTGTGTAATTTGGCTGATATGGAGCCAATTCCCCAAATCAGGGCTATGGGCAAAAGAAATTTCAGAGATAAGTGAAGACAGGGATGCTTTGCTGAAAGGGGTTTCTCCCATATGCTGCAGAATTTGACATTCTCACTGCTGCTGCAGTATCTGTGTAGCATCACTGAGGAAATCATGTCATGGCTCTTTTGTTTCTTATTCTTAGTTACTCTTGGTAGTTCTGAGTACATCAGTTCAAAGCTGGTTGGACAGCTTACTCCTGCTGTGGGAATGAGCTTTCTATAAACTACATAAAATCATGTAGCTGTGGCACTTGCTCTGACTTGATCACATAGACCCTCTGCTTTTCTGCCTGCTACTAGTCAGGTTGGAAAGGGTCAGGAAGCAGCATATATATTGCTTTGGATGTAGTCCTCACTGCTGCTTTTCCCATTGTGGCATGCTGTCATGCAGTAGGTCACTCCCTAGCATGGGGGCATCAATCCTGCATGGCTGCAGGAATTGCATTGCTCTGAAGCCATGCAGAGAGCGTTGCCCTTCATCCAGACTGTGATCTCTGCCATTCTCCAGCCTGGTCCCCCAAATTCCCCCCCTCCTTTCCTGCCCAGGCCCTTTGCATGCAGTGCGGTGGTGACCTACAGAGCCGTCTCCCTGTCAGACACCCGGGCATCCTGCCAGCCGCCCTGCTCCCTTGGGCTGACAAACGCTGGGGCTGCTGCGGGAGGAAGCGTGCGCAGCTCCCGAGGGGAAAAGGAGAGCGAGCACTTCGTATCACTTGACAGGAAGGCCTCTGCTTGACAAAAGAGCGTTGCTGACAGGCTCCAAAAAGCAGCCTGGGGCCAGCAAGACACCATGAGCCTTCGTGCAGAGGGGTTAAATAGATGGGAGCGAGAACAAGAACCTTGGGTGTATGCGGATGTTGGCATGGCTTTTGCTTCCCAGAAGGTGAGTTTTTCCCTTCATCCCTTCCAGGTTTTTCCCTGCAGCAGCTGGGGCATTGGGGATGCTTTGGGAAAACACTTCCCCTTTCTGCTCCGGCCCTGGAGGCTCGCACAGCGGTGAAGTAATCTGTGACATTCAGACAGCGGGAAGGGGAAGCCGCTGCAAAATAAAACAACAGCATCAGGAAGCGGCACCGTGCTCTTTCCCACTCCCAGCTGGGAAATGACAACACTCCATTCAAAGTAGTTAATGGACAAGGCTCAAAGCCCGTCACCCGTCCAGCCCTTGCTGAGCAGCGCTGGGTAATCACCTCCCTTGGCTGTCCCCACACAGTGCTGTCTGCCCAGTGGGCTCAGGGGTACCAGGAAGATGATACAGGCGAGATGCCAGCAAAGAGTCACTTTAACAGCAGGTGCTGCACAGTAACACCTGGCAAAACAGTTGCTTGGGTTTATAGCTTCTATGAAGACCCCGGAGGGTGTTTCTTTTACATTCTAATTCCTGCTGGTTATATTTTGCAGGAAAACCGGAGCCTACCCCCTTCCTTTTATGGCGGCTGTTACTTTTGCAGATGTATTGCAACCTGAGGTTTCACAGCCCAAATCCAGTGTGTAATGTGTCAAAGCGAGACCGCTTGGGAAGCCTTTGGAGAGTGGTTTTTCTCTCCTCCTCCCATTCTCAGTGCAAATCCACCCCTGTGTTCAAGGCACTGCCTCTCCACACAGGTGTCTTGAGTGCATGAGGCTGGTTCTGCATTTAGAATCATAAAATCATAGAATAGTTTGGGTTGGGAAGGACTTTAAGATCATCCAGTTCCAACCCCCATTTCATCCATGGCTTCTCTTTAATGCGCATGAAAGTGCAGGGAAGTCAATGACCCTTTTTTGTTTGTTTCCAACTGTAACTTTTCTATGATTCTACGACAATCCATGTATACAGACAGCCAACAGGCAGTTGAGCCATAGCTCTCAGGCAAAGGATGCAGTTTGTTCCTGGGGTAATGTAATCCTAGGAGAGATGCTTAGTTTTGTGGATGCTTGGGTTTGTTAGCACCAATCTGTCAGTGTGAGGAGGACGTGAAAGGGAGTGTGTAAGAAAGTGGAGGTATCATCTAACTGTAGGCATCTAATTTAGGTATCTAAGTGAGGATTCGGAGTGGTGTCTACTCTGTCCATTAACTACACAGGAGGGTAAAGATAGGCAGTGTAAATAGCTCCAGACATTTGAGCCTACAGGACAGCCTCTGGAGTGAAACAGTGTTGAAAATGCCATTGCTTTAATGGTTGGAATGAGGCTGGACAGTGCACCAACAAGGAGTTCATGTGCTGATGAAACACAAGGGCTCATAGTGACAGGTCTCAGTCATTATCCAGCCTTGCTAATCTGAACCAGAAGTGTTTCTCTTCCTTCCCTAACAGCAAGCAAAAGCAACCTCACTTTTCCCTTCTGTAATAGTTTCTTTCTCACTAAAATATTAGGGGGTAAAGAAGAAATCAACCTGGCACATCAGGGCTGATGGCACCATCCAAATGCCTTAATGTTGACAGCAAGGTCCATGGACTTTAAATCCTCAAAAGCAGATTGTATTCTTTGTTTATGTATGACTGGAATGTAAAAATAAGCAAGGCAAAGCCTCTTGGAGGATGTTGTGGATGAGGTTGCTGTTCAACAAGGGTGTTTAAAAAGGATGAATGCTTGATTGGAAACAAAATCTTGTCCACCAAAGAGTCATTGTGATGGCTTTTGAGCCTAGGATGCAGCTTGTCTTCTAGGGATCCTAGGCTGCATTTTCCATTACTTGGAGCAGTTCTCAGGGTTAGAATACAGTTCCTGTTCTTTTTAAATCAGATTTATTCTATAGCAGCCATGATTTTTCTAGCATGCACCAACAACCTTAGGAAGTAACAAAGTTGGTGGAGCCCCACAAGTTGCCCCTACAGCGTCCAGCCCTTCTCTTTGCATGCTGTGACTTGATGGCATTACCCAAGAGATGCTATCATCTCATCACTGTGCTGCCATCGCTGAACATGTGGAAAGCAGAATACACTCCATGGCATGTAGGTGTGTATTTGGTACAAAACACCAAGCTGGTCCTACAAATTGCTGAGAGGTTGCACTCACTGTAACTGAGGGTCTCCCCTTTCACTGGCTTTGTGGATTCTCACTTCAGCCCTTCAGATGTTTGTGGCCTGAGCAGTTACCCCCCCATCTGCGTGGAGCTGCCTTGTGCTCACACAAGATGACATCAATGTCTGCCCATGTTCCTGTGGGGTTTTTGGAGTTGCTTCTGAGTGTTGAAGTCAGTTTGTGTTTCATGCCTGGTTTTTATCACCCAGGCTCCACCACTGTCAATCCTCTTCCAACTGTTTATGTTAATCCTCTCTGTGGCTATTTCTTTTCCTCTACCCAGCGTTGGTCTCCCCAGGCCTCTCATCCTGCTGTACAGCTAAATCCTGGGAGCGCTGCACTCTTCACCTGCATCCCGAATCAACGTAAAACGCCTGCAGTTTGTCTTGGCCAGGTGCACTAAGCAAGCAAAGATATTAAATGATGTCACCATCTACTGATGGTCCTGTTTTGGTCCTGGTTTGCCACAGAAAGCAGGAGTGCAGCTGTGAGCTGTAAAGAAGAGGCCCCTCACATGTATGTCTGGACCCGTGGTGTCCCAAAACCATGTTTCCCTATATAGTGAGTCTGATTTTAAAGTGTCTGCTTACTTATGATTGCGCAAACCTGTGTGAAGGCTGGGCTGACCTGCCCTTGAGTGATTCCTGCCCCTGCAATCAACCTGCTGCGGGAATGTGGCCAGGTCATTTCACTGCATGGTGTGTTTACACCATGCCTCATTTGATAGGGCTCTCACCCTGGCTAGGACCTTGGGGGAGTGGTCAGAATCATGGTGTAAAACCCTACTGTGTCAATGTGACAGGGCTTTAACCTGTTTTGCATCACTGTAAGTGACTGTCTTGCCTTTAGCAGAAGGACAAATATACACTCTCTCTTTTCTGTTTATGTAATTACATTAGCACTGATACAGAGAGTGAAGTAAAATCAGGGACAGAACTATTTTCCATCAGAAATCATAGTCCTATTGCACTGATATGAAAGTGCCTCGCAGAGTTGTGTGGCCTTTACTGAACTTCAGATCTGAACAATCCTCTTGGAAATAAAGCTTTCTTAAGGCAGTTTCCACACTTCAGGTGTTGCTGCTGCTCCACATCATTCTGGATTTCAAAATCTCTGAAACTGTATATGAAGCATAATACTCACCTTCTGCCTATCTCTGGATGGCAGGAGGGTTTCCATGCTCTTCCCTGCAGGCTGGGCAGGATGTGGGCTTTAGGGGGAGTGGGCTGGATGGAGGAACACAACTCAGGGAGCAAAATGATCTCGGTTGTGTTGTCTGCCTCGGAACAGGCTTCACGTTCAGCCCAGGTCAATGAGCCGCGTCTGCAGATAAAGAGCTATTCTGGTAGAGTGCACTGAGAGGGGATGTGTAGATGCAATAAACCCTTAAATATATATATAAGTATATACCCACAGCTGAGCTGCTTCTCCGCTGGAATTGGAGCTTCTGATCTGTTTTAGGAAGTGGTCCTCCTTAAATTAACAAATCAGACAAAGCTGGTAGTAAATAAAGGGATTGGTGTGACACAGAGGCAGCAGCAGCAGCTTTGCTATGGGGACACCCCACAGCAGACAGGGACACTGCCTACCAGCTTGTTAATCTGAAACCACCATGTGCTGGTCTTGGGATGGGTTTTAAATAGCAGGTCAAGAGACAAGCCACATTTGTCTGGGGCTGAGGAGGGAGCCAAGCCTGAGATAGTGCCACTTGCTGCAGCGTCTGGACAAGCATGGATGGAAAGGGCTTCCTCTTCCCATCATCCAGCCCCTGCATGGATTTTTGGCTTCAGAGGTGAATTTTTCCTGATAACTGCTTACTGGTGTGGGGATTGGAGGAGGGAAAGTTGGCAGCTGAGGCAGAGAAGGGTCTGTGCTTTATCTGATGAGATAATGGTCCAGACTGGCTGCAATAGGTAGGTAGGATGTAATGTAGAGTGATGTGGTGGGTAGGACATGGTGGTGGTAAACTCCTGAGGTGGTTGGTGTGCATGGTGTGTGTGTGTGTGGAGTGCCACTGTTTGTGGTGAGGATGATGGAGCAGGCAGGGTGTGACAGATGGGATAGAAGGGAAGGTCCTGGTGACAAGGGAAACTGGATGCAGGGCTGTGTGCAATGAGGACACCAAGGTTTTCAGGGGAAAAAGGATGGAAGTGACATCAAATACAAGCAAGATTTATAAAATGCAGCCTTGTTTTCTGGTGTTTCTGGCCCCTTCAGCTAGCCAGGGATGGCTCTTGTTCCATCAGGTGTCCTACACTTTCATTTAAAAGGTGTTTATGGGGTTTGCCTGATTTCTGCAGATGTTGCAGTGGTGAAAAAGGCCTCACAGCCAAAGCAGCTCTTTTGAGGCCAAGGGGGTAGGATCAGTCCATGCTCCTGAAAAAATGGTGAAGGAATCCTCTAAAGTGGTCTTGTTCCAAGGTGAGAGGAGACCCTGGTGAACCCCACTTCCCAGCCTCCTGCAGTCATAAAGTCACAGAATCACAGGCTGGTTTGTGTTGGAAGGGACGTTAAAGCTCACCCAGCTCCAACCCCCTGACACAGGCAGGGACCCCTTCCACTGGAGCAGTTGCTCCAAGCCCCTGTGTCCAACCTGGCCTTGAGCACTGCCAGGGATGGGGCAGCCACAGCTTCTCTGGGCACCCTGTGCCAGTGCCTCAGCACCCTCACAGGGAAGAGCTTCTGCCTAAGAGCTCAGCTCAGTCTCCCCTGGGGCAGGTTCAAGCCATTCCCCTTGGCCTTTCCCTACAGGCCTTTGTCCCAAGCCCCTCTCCAGGTTCCCTGCAGCCCCTTTAGGCACTGGAGCTGCTCTGAGGTCTCCCCTTCAGGAGCCTTCTCTTGTCCAGGCTGCCCCAGCCCAGCTCTCTCAGCCTGGCTCCAGAGCAGAGCAGAGCAGCCCTTGAAGCATCTCCATGGCCTCCTCTGGACTTGCTCTAACATTCCATGAAATTACTTAAGGTACTAAGTGGCCATTTTCACCCTTTGGAGGTTCCCTCCTTTGCCCTGTGGATTAACTGGGACATGAAGCAAGGCTGAGGTGGGTGCTGGAGCCTGGTGTCTGTCTCAATATGAAGAGGTGTGGGTCTGCTGTGTGGCTGGGTTGCCTGCACTTGTATCTCACTTGCACCCTCCAAGACATGAGCTGTGTCATTTGGAATATATAACCACTTCCTTGTACCTATTTGGACCAAGCTGATGAGAGCTAAACCTCCAGCCAGAGTGCTCTCCTCATTTATTAGAGCCTTGACAAGTTAAATAGAGGTAGAGATTAAATATGAATGAGACTTACGTTGGAAAGATCAACCTGAGAGACATTAAAGAAAAGGGAGTTAAGTCAACAGGAAAGTTGCCTGTGTAATGGGAGGAAAACCTAAGTATGGAAGAGGGAGGATACTGTTGGTGTTCTGGTTCCCCTGCAGAGCAGAGGAGCCAGGGGGCAGGACACCTGAAAGGTGCCTGGCTGGTTTGGCATCACCCTGCCCAGGGAAGGAGCTGCAGCAGCGGATAAGCACCATTACTATAAACTTCCTTACAAGTTTGCTGTTCTGAAAACCAAAGCTGTCCATTTCTTCAGCTTACAAGCAATGAGATTAGTGGATCCTTTCCATGTGCTGACAGATTTCATCTGTCTGTCTTTAATTATTAATTGCTTAGTCTGCTAAACACAATTTTCTCATTCATTATCTTTATTTATCATCCATACTTGTCTGATGGCATGCATGGCTGTCAAATGGAGCTAAGCATTACCAATTCCTGGCACATTTGTGTATTATTTTGCATGAGAACAGCTTTCTGCTGCCTGTTTAAATCAGCGTGAATGTGCCCTCGTGTTCATGACCAGATCAGGATGACTCCAGCTTTGTGTCATCGTAACAGGAAAAGCTTGGACAACACGCTATTTTTTGCTATTGCATAGGAAGGTTTTTTGATAATTGATGGGTTTTTTTCTGTTTCTTTTTCAAAACCATTTACTGAATAAGCAAATGCCATTTTAAGGCTATTTCTTTAGCAAGGAAGTATGTTATAAATAGAAGGCAATGTTCTTCATTCCAAGAAAGCACTGCAAATCTGGACCACATCTGCTGACTTCAGCAGAGTCACACCAGGTTTGCACAACATTGCAGCTGGGCTTGTGTGTACTTAGACAAAGTTAAGTCATCACTAGAGGTAATGGGAACAGTTCCGTGAAATGAAGCTTTCCTGAAACTGTTTTTTGTTGAGACCAACAAACCTGTGAAAGGGTAGAAGTTCTGAAGGAAATATAAGCTGGAGTGCCCCAAGAGGCCAAGAAAGAGGAAGAGCAAGGCAGTGTGGTGCCCGTCATGTTGAGTTCAGGTTGTTGGCTCAAGGTATGAAGCTCCAGGTTCAAATCTCTGATCTTGAATAAAATGTACCTTTGAAAGTGGGGGAATGAGGGACACTTGACTCTGCACCTCCAACATGGGTCGACAGTGTGCACTTGCAGCCCAGAAAGCCATCATATCCTGGGCTGCATCAAAAGAAGCGTGACCAGTAGGTCAAAGGAGGTGATCCTGCCCTTCTACTCTGCTCTTGTGAGACCTCACCTGGAGCATTGTGTGCAGTTCTGGTGTCCTCAACATAAAAAGGACATGGAGCTGTTGGAACAAGTCCAGAGGAGGCCACGAGGATGATCAGGGGACTGGAACATCTCCTGTATGAAGACAGGCTGGGAAAGTTGGGGCTGTTGAGCCTGGAGAAGAGAAGGCTGTGTGGAGACCTCATAGCAGCCTTTGAGTATCTGAAGGGGCCTATAGGGATGCTGGGGAGGGACTCTTCATTAGGGACTGTAGTGACAGGACAAGGGGTAACGGGTTCAAACTTAAAGAGGGGAGGTTTAGATTGGATCTAAGGAAGAAATTCTTTGCTGTGAGGATGGTGAGGCACTGGAATGGGTTGCCCAGGGAGGTTGTGAGTGCTCCATCCCTGGCAGCGTTCAAGGCCAGATTGGATGAAGCTTTGGGTGACATGGTTTAGTGTGGGGTGTCCCTGCTTATGGCAGGGGGTTGGAACTGGATGATTTTAAGGTCCTTTCCAACCCTAACTATTCTATGATTCTATGGTTCTATAACATTCACTGTCAAAACTGTCACCTCATTCCTGAATAAAAGCTGAAATGAGAGTAATATGAACAGAGAGAATAAGGGTGAATCATAGAATCTTTCTAGAATCATAGAATGTTTTGGGTTGGAAGGGACCTTAAAGCTCACCCAGTTCCAACCCCTGCCATGGGCAGGGACACCTTCCACTAGAGCAGGTTGCTCCAAGCCCCTGTGTCCAGCCTGGCCTTGGACACTGCCAGGGATGGGGCAGCCACAGCTTCTCTAGCAGTTCACATCTGGCACTAGCTGGTTCAGTCTGTGCTTGTGCATTGCTTGCTGGGCTTGTGGAGGTGTGCAGCCTTCCCTCTGGTGTCCCCTTGAAGGTACAAAAGCCAGCAGGACTCAGTATGTAGCTCTTCCAGTACCAGAGCTGGCTCCTTGGTTACTGAATGCTGAAAAGGCAAGTGGAGCTCATCCTTCTAGGTTGAAGCATGGGGGAACTGGCCTCTGCCACACAGATCCATCCTCCTTCTTTATCATCCCTGGTCATCTGATGTTGTGCTGGTGAGGTTGTATATGTGCGTGCTTGGCAAATAGAATCAGTGAAATGAGCCAGTTTTAAAACCTAAAAAAGCCCCAAAAAGAAGATAGCAGAAAAACCTTCCTTGAGAGTTGGCAGTGCTTCCTTTCCCCTATAGATTCTTCTATGCAGATTGTAAGCATATGAGGCAATGCAGGAGCTGTTTCTCTCTGGAGCACAGAGACCCTCTGATCTCACTGGCATCCTTGAAGAGATGTGTTATAAACAGGAAGGAAAGAGGGAATAGCCCAGGTCTTGTTGACAGAGAGTATGTGGCTATTTTTTGCGGGCAGGAAACCTTACCAGACCTAGTGGCTTGGAACCTGGATGAGCTTCTGAGAGGTAGCCAACCTTTCCTAGAAGTAACCTTTTGCACTCTTGCCGTTGAAATCCCCACACTGACATCCTAACTCTGCTAGAGTGCAGCCTTTTCATTTCTTGGATGTGGCAGCAAGCTTTTCTTTCTCTTTGTTCCCCCTCCCAATCAGTCTATTCAGTCCCTTTAGAACAGGCTGTCCTACTCAGGCTTTTCAGTGCAATTAGATATTAGGTGTCAGGAGCAGATAAAGAGTAAGCCCATATCAGGGGAGATGGCACTTAGCTAGTCCCTGGCTCCCTTTATCCTACAGGCTATTTTAGGGGAAAACAACAACAATGCAGGAAAACTCCCACACTGTAGTGTGAGATTGGTTGCTCTTACATTGGGGTTGTGTTGGCATTTCCATTCTCGCCTCACGTGGTGCTTTCCCAGTGGCCTTGCTTTCTCAGCTGTCCATGATCGGGAGCTGAGTGGCAAATCAGCGTAGCCACAACTCTTGCAAGACCTCATTGTGAGTACATCTGTATTGCTTTTGTGTTGTCTTGTTTGTTTCCCCTGGCAAACCAGGGGTGCGGGGTGTATCGGAAACAGAGATCAGCTATTAGGATAATTAGCATCATCCATGAAATGTCCATGTTTTATATCAGAGGCATTCAGGGTTGAAGTTGCATCTTTAAGTGCATTTAACCACTTGAGTCCCTGAATCTCCAGCATCTGCCTAGTTTAGGTGTCTTGCATCATCTTTCTGGGATCTGTTTCAGCTGCAGAGAAACAAAAACGAAACCTGGGATTGCTGACCTTACACACACAGATTAGTTTTCAAACCTTCTTTGCCTGAAACTAATTGCCTCATACTAATTAGGCCTTTCTAAGTGGTGAATTGTTGGGGAGGCAGCTGTGGGTGTTGTCAGTCAAGCTCCAAAGTCTAGCTCCTGGTGAAATGAGAGCTCAGTTGAGCCTCTCTGGTTTACATGAGGGTTTGTTCCTCTGAGGACTTGCCCTGGGTACCGCAGCTGGTTAAAACAGTGGAGAAAAGCCAGGAGAAGCTGTGTAAGTGTGACAGTTTTGGGAAAACAGCTTTAAAGAGAGATGGAAACTCTATCTTCCTGCTCGCTGCTGTGCCATGCAAAAAAAAATCTCGCCGTGTAACTCCTGAATTGCAGGAATTCCTGGAGTCCCAGCAAACCCTGTCTAATCTCTCCCAGTCCCTCACATATCGCCTCTGAATGTTTTCAATGAGTTCCCAGACCTCGTGCTTTCTTGCTCCTGATAACTAGCCATTGCTGGGATGCCAGAACCGCTGCACTGCATAGTTCAGCTATCAACAAAAATACAGTGAGATATAGGGGATGGTTAATACCAGAGTGTCTGTGGTAATGCAGATGTCAGAGATACTCAACTGGCTTTCCCGGAGAAGTTCTTTAAATGGGTCAAGTTACTTTGGGAAACTAGTATCTAGCCCTTTTGACAGTGTTAACATCCATAAGAACATCATGCAAACATTTCCTCCAGTTGAGGAGTCAGGCAGCCATCAAATATACCCTTAGTACTTGAGAGTCTTGGCAAAGTAATACCACCTCCTCTGGGACTTTCCAAAGATAACCTCTTGGGTGCTGGGCATGTTTGGAAAGCTCAGAGTTGCAACTGAGGATGAAAATGTGGCCTGAATGATGAGCAGTGATTCTTTTGAGAATTAAACACATTTAGTGCCATATTAAGCCCATGAAAAAAAAATTGAAATCTGATAGAGGAGCTGAAGGATTTATTGAAATGACTGAACAATTGTAGAATTGCAGATGCCAAAGAGGAAGAATAGGGCTACTGGGGCTTCCTGCCAGACCAGGACTTCTCCCTGTGGTGCATAGTCTAGCAACCTGTTCAGTTGTTTCGAGTGATAGTTTCCCTTGTTTCCCTTCTGAAACCATTGTATTTCCTGATAGGAAAATTTAGTAACAATGAGACCTAACTTCCAGGCTAAATTTTGCTTCCGTCTAATTGCTGGCTAATATTCAGTTTAATGGGAAATACATACTCAAAACAGAGAGAAGGGATCCCATGGGGTCCTTTAGATGATGTGCCATTGTCCATGGTATTTCCACCAGTGTGTCACTAGAGAGTAAATCTTGGCACTTAAGTGTTCATGTCTGTCCATATCCAGCGGGTGTGATGAATTGGTAGTTGAGACAGTTTATACAGCGTGTTGTGAAGAGCAGTTCCAAACATGTTTTCTGTTGAGGTGTATGGCCTGTGAAATTGAGTAACGTGGGAGAGGTGTTCTTAGTGTTGAAACCAGTTCTTGGGAACCAGGATGGGCAGAGTCTCTTCCTAACTTTGCTACTAGTTTGGGAAAGCATCTTTAAGCTATGGTGAACTCATGAGTGTAAGAGGTTTTCCCTGCTGGTCCCCATCGGAGCAATACTCAGCCTCTTTGCAGCACAAATGACGTGTAAGGCACTACTGCATGTGTCAGAGCAAATGTGCTCTTGGCATGTGGAAAGAACAGGGCAGAGTGTGTCCATTTGGTTTCTAATGAAAGACATTTGAGCTAAGGCATTGGCATTTGAGATGTATGCAGAGCATTGTTGCACTGAGCAGTGCTGGCTTGATTGTATTTGGGAGCTTATATCTCCTATAGGTAAGGTCCAGAGAATATTTGAGCTCTTTGTGCTGAAGAAGCTCTGGAGAAGTGCAAAAGGCAATGGTTAGAGAAGTCCAGGGTTTTACCCATGGGTCTCTGCCTCAGCGTGGGCCTTGTATGCCTTTGTGCTGAGTAGGGGAGGGAGAAGCAGGAAAGAAGAAACTGCAGTCACCTCCTCCATTCATGGGGATGCTATGGTTTATGGAGGGGGGTTGGCCTCAGCTGTGGAGGCAGCTGCCAGTCTGCCCCTCCTGACCGTTAGTTAATGCTTGTTAAATGAACACAACTTTTAGTTTAGGTTCAGCATTTCACTTGATAGCTCTCTGTGCAGCCACTGGGGCTGGGAAAAAGGAGGGAAGAGGAATCCCAAGAGCAGAAGCAAGACAGAAGAGAATAGTAAAGGAAGGGGAAAAAAAATATAAGGACATTGTTTCTAACAGCACTTAGTGGCCTAGATTTCCCTTTCACAACTATTTCAAAAGTCTGCTTTATTGTAGTTCCATTCAGCTTTTATTGGTATATAATGCACTGCGTGGTAGCAGCCACTGTTGTCTGCTCAGCTCTTAACATGATACTGTGCCAGATGGCAAGAATATAAACCTGCATTTGTACTCTGGGACTGATCAAAGTGTTTTTGCTGTTGTCACCCCTGTAATGTTGTCACAGATGTAAGGCTACTACACCCTGGCTCCCATTCCTGCAACCTTCCCGTGTATAAATGCAGCACAGTACCCCTTTTCATAGCAATATAATGCCCACATTCCTTAAATCCCAAGGATAGCCCTGTGCAGGGGAGGATGCACTGCAAGGTTGCACCAGGAGTTTTTTAGGCAAGGCTTTTTCACGGGTGAGCATAGGGAGTGAAGTTGACTGTAAGGAGGATACATCTCTAGTAGATTTAAATCAGCAGCCCCCTTAGTGTAGCTGATTTTACCTCAGTAGGGATCCCAGTTTGGGATCTGGGCAGAATCCTCCAAAGGAAAGGCATTTGGGAGTGATGAAAATAAATACTCAAAAGCAATGATTGTTTTGGGTGAACAATCCAAAGGAAGATTGAAGAGAAGCTGTTTTGGTAGGGGGCATGGGACTGTGCATGTCTATGGAGTAGAGAGAAATCTTACTGTGTGCAGGGAGGAGATGCAGGGGGATGGCACAGGGGTCCTGCTCTCTGCAGACAGTTTACTCAGAACAATTTAATTAATCTTTAATTAATTTTTCCTTTCCCATCTGCTTCCTCCCATCCTTCCCTTGGCTTCATTCCCTATTCTCACATCCTTTTTCTTGCTGACTGTGTGCTAACACACTTCTGCAAAGAGCACTAGTAGTCCCGGGTGACTGCACCACAGGCTGCACTAAGCTCCTTCCCCTCCCTTGTTGCCCTGGGGAGACCCATGGGGATGCGTTACAGCATCAAACCCCATGGGGATGCATTACAGCATAAAATTACAGCTATATGGTCTTTTTGCTTAGAGGGAAGATTGTCTTTGCTCTAAGAGAAGGAGGGTGTCCTGTGGCCAAAAAAGTTGCATGCCCACAGCAGACAGAGGGGAGCAGATGAGGAGAGAGTCAGGAGCAGTTTTCTTACCCCTGCCCTCTATGCAAACAACTTGTAAGGAGGAAGAGGGGGAAGATGATGTTCGGAGTCTGTAGGGAGAACGATGTCCAAAGAAATGTAGGGCTGCAGAGAGAGCAGCAGGTCCTAGGTGGGAAATGAAAGGGGTCTGAAGAATTGAATCAGATGTCAATACCCAGTCTGTGGTGTTAGGGGTCTGAGAACACTACTCTTGCCTGTTACTTAAATGGCTTTTACAAGACTGCACTGCTGTAATCCCACTTTACACTGCTGGACCAGGGCCTCATGGTGTGTCAAGGTGAGATGATTGCCTTCACCATGCCACTGTGTATAAATCGTGTCTGGAAAACTGATGCTGATGTATGTTGTAGAAAAAGGCAAATTGTCAGTTTTGTCCTCCTGGTGCTGCACAAAACTGGAAATTTTCACTCATTTTTTTCTATTTTAGTCTTTTTTTTTTTTTTTTTTTACATTTTGTCTTTTTTTTTTTTTGTTGGATGGGGGAGGAGAAGAAACCT